>NJDC01001100.1:292087-385714 GCA_002245475.1 Calephelis virginiensis
GGGCCAGAATTTCAGTCCAATGGATTGGCAGGAATCGCGACGTGCACGCTTCTGGCCAATGACCCCCAAACACAAAACAAAGCAGTTGGTCTTGAGAAATGAAGATGGCATTCTTATCAACAAGATATTAAAATTTATTATGGTAGAATTTCGACCAATCGGCGACAAGTAATCAATTAAAATGCAGAATTTATATCCGATGAAGGGGGAGCCGCTTATAAGATAATAAAAAAATATCAATGATCAATTATTTTATTTTAACTCTAAATATTATTTACACGTGTTCAAAACATATTCATATAATAATCGAAACATTTAACATTCATTAGGAGTTTTACATGCTCAATACACTTATTGCTTCATTTATCATTCCCATATATTAGTTTGTAATTCTAGTTATTTAATCTAATATTTTAAAGACTGTCATTTTGAATCCATAAACATTAATGTGATTAAGTTATGTGCTTTAACATATTATGCAAGGAAGGCACTTAGCGTGCCTAAAACTTGACAACCATGCCGAATTTCACTTCGATACAGTCTTACGCTTCTTTTATAATGTTAATGTAATGCAACTTGCCCCAGTAAATCAATTGAAAAATCATTTCAACTTCTATCTCTTTCACGCAAACAAAAACTTATAGTGGCGTAAAAGAGGTAGAATGATAAAATGAAACCTGACAAACGTCAGGTTTATTACAACCGTTGGCGATATAAAATGCCCTTTCCTAATATATTTCATGCTATCAATAACGTTTTTTTTCTGTATAATTGTTGAAGGGCGGTTATAGGTTCACTTATTTACAATTTGACTAATGCAACTTTACAAAACAAAATTAAGCCATAACATTTTCATTGAAAATCAGAATCATTATAAGAACACCTGAAATTTTATGATTTTTAATCCATATCACTTGTTTAAAGACAAGTATTATTTATTAACTTGTATCCGCGTCCTGTAGTTGCCGATTTGTTAGGGCTGCCATATACATTAGGAATTTCTTTAAGGAATCTCATTTCGAACGAAATTCCAAAACAAAATAGCGCCCCCTATAAATCCGCTCGAATACCGTACGAAAAATTACTACGATTTCATAGATTTATTTGAATTTATTGCTTTCGAATTTTTTTCGAAACAGAATTCCCTAACAAAATTCCGAATGTGTAGCCTTATACTTTTTACACAGTCTAGAACGAATCTGGTCATGATTTAATATTCACATACTGGTCTCACTTAATGGGCCTTACGGTTGAACAACTAAATTGATAACATTTTAATTATTAAAATATTTAAAGGACAAAATGAATGTTGGTTAAAAGTAACACAAAAATAATTATAAACCTTCATTAGACACGCAATAATTAAAAATAGCAATACAATTTAGATGTTAACTGTGTAAAACATATTAGTGGATTTATTTCATTTTCACAATAGACTTCACAACACTCAAATAAGAAAAACCCAAAAGATGTTTCTGATAAAGGTATTTATTGTTTGAACTAAATTAAATAATGGGGGTAATTCTACTGAGCACCAACTTAACTTATTTCAAGTGTAGGCCATCTCTTTCTAATAAAACAAAAAGAAAAAAGATGGAACATTATAGACATGTCAGATTAGTCAAATCGTGACGTTTTCAATCAACGCTTTCCAAGGAATATAACAGTTTGTAGAAACGCGCTGAACGCGTTTTGTCTCTTTCTATTCCTATCGTAGAAAGAAGATAGTAAACTTAAAATTAGTTCAGTGATCGCTCAACGAAATTGCCACCAATAACAACTTAAGGCACGTGTCACAACACATAATTATATAACACATATTCAAAACAAAGACACGATACTTTGGCTTTGCTATAAATTTTAACCACAGCATATCCACAACTGATGTACATGTGCGTGTTGGTAAAATATTTAGTTACTTTTTCTTTTTCACTAAGTACATAAATAATTGAATACAAATGCATACAAGCAGATTCAATTTATATCAAACAAAACAAACTGCAAGTATGTACAGTTTCCACATTCTAACATTGAAAAGTCGGATAGAAAAGAGTTTAGCACTTTTCACAACCCGACAATCACCAAGAACAATGTTTTATATTACAAATACACGTGCGCTTAAAACAGTATAAATTATACAAAATATTTTATCTTCCTTTTCAAATTTAGTCAGTTTTTCTTGTCATGAGTTTATATATAACTACTAGCTGCCTATTCCGGCTTCGCTCGGATGTAAATTTTTTTGATTATAAATTGAGATGTAAGCTAAAGATCCTATCTTTCAAGTTGGATCAAACTGCACACAGTGTGCAAATTTCATTGAAATCGGTTCAGTTGTTTAGGAGTCCATCGCAGACAAACAACGTGACACGTAATTTATACATATTAAGTTTTTAATGTACCTTAAGAGACGACAGCATGTTCCATACGGCTATGCATGAATCTTGGGCAATCGTTGGTTGGAATAGATATCTCGAATTCAATACTTACTTACTGACTTATAAATAGTTATCAGACATACAAACACAATTTCGATATAACGAAATGAAAGAATATGGACTACAAAAATATTTGAAAAAAAATGTAGTCATAAAAGCTTGTTTTTATACTTATACTAGCAGATAGACACTCGTTGCTGTGCTAGGTTTTTGTTATATTAAAATGTTATTACGACTAAAAAATTGAGTAAGCTATTCTAACCATGAAATTTGATCAAACTGCACACGGCATGCAAATTTGATTAAAATCAGTATGTAGTAGATTAGGAGTATTCCGTAGCGAATAAAAAAAGGGACATGTACAATGTACAATTCGAACAAACCTAAACGAGCCTCGCGCGAAGTTATTCTGTAATCTGGAGTAGGTACAATCGAGTACATCAATCGAATAGCGACTTGCAATGGTAGATTAAAAAATATGTTTTTAATATGTTTGTTATAGTTTAGTAAACTAGTTACCCAATCTTTATATTATTGTGTCATAAACAAGACAAATTAATTATGGGTGTGCAAGAAAGTAAGAAAATCATGACATATCCTATTAATATTTATTACATATCAAAAAGGTGGTGTGTTTGTCAAAATACAAAAAAAAACTATTTCAATCACATTAATAGTAATATTCTACATGTTTGTTTGTTTGCTTGAACGCGCTAACCTCAGGAACTAATGGTCTGATTTGAAAAATTCATTTATCGAGAACGGCTAGACTAGACTTTAAATCATCACGCTAGTAGAAATAGGAGCGAAGCACCAATGAAGGATGTTTCAAAATTGAAGGATTTTTTACATAAAAATAGTGGCCATTACTGTCAAGCGAAACGAAGTTCGCCGGGTCGGCTAGTATAGTATAAAATACTGCATTTATAACACAAAAAAAGTTTTACGCAATTAAACCCAAGCAAAAGAGACGAAGCACAATTATTATGAATGAGAATGAGCGAGAGAGCATTACGCTCCCCCGCTTGCGGTGGGGTTTCCCCGTACATATCCCCGCCGATACCTAGAAATGAGTTCCGCGCAACGACGAATTGCCTACTTTGAAAGAGCATTTATATTTGCGTATATAAAATTTAAGAAGATAAAGACATAAAATAGATGCAAAAGATAAACGATTTTAGGCAGTTCAAAACTTGAAATTTAATTCTGCAGCTTTAATCTTGACTTCTTTGAAGATGCGGATGAATTGCGTAGAATTAGAAACTTGTATTGTCTCTCTCCTGTTCCACGTTGTGACAAGTGCCTGTGAAGATGCTTTTTTTTCCAACCGAAACGCGTTTAATCCTCAACAGTTAAAATTATGGCATCTAGTTACAAGTAGAAGTACGTTTGATAACGATTTGAATTCACCACTACCATAAAACTGAAGCCTCTATTGAGACTTTCACTCATATCAATAACGATTCTTAAACAAACCATTTACAAAATACAAACTCTTACTATTATATTCATATGTTTATCATGTATATTTTACAAAACTACATCTACCTGGTGTGAAGACTCCATAAATTACAGGTCTCAAGTTTAAAAATATATTACAAAAAAGGTACAGTAAGCCTTTGTAGTTAAGGTTGCGAACGTTACTATACAGGGTTACTTTCAGAGGACTGGCCAAATTTTAAAACAAGGGAGTGAAGGCTAAAATGATAATGCATTTCAAATATTATTGACAAATTGTAATATTTACTTTTATAAACATTCGTTTAAAATAGTCCGCGTTAATATTTAGCCTGTTGTCACGGTACAAGTAATGACGTCACCAGCCTGCGCAAGCACCCTGTTGAATATTTTGTTTACTTTGTAAGAATACATTTTGTATTTTGCGTCGGATCAAAAATATAATTTACTTTTTTTTAATTTTTTATTACTTCAAAGATCGAAAGTGTTATCGATTCTCCAACCTCTCTCAAAATTGGGCTGATCTTTAAAATGTAACCTTAATTACTGTCACTTTACATTATTGGAATATTTTTAACATACAAGTAACAAACTTGTTTTAAAAAATTGTTAATAAAATCACACATTCATCATAATTAAAATAAATTAAAAAAAGCGGCAAGGTGATATATGCGAAACACACACAAAAAAGCAATATAATAAAGAAGAGGGGGGCATGAATACAGGAGGAAGCGTTGGCATTAGATGTCACATGTCGCAATGGTCAATTTACTTTGAAGGCATCTTATTTTATTAAAATGTAAACTTTAATTATAATTATTGAAATCTGATTGTTGATTTTGTTAAACAACAGCAAAACTATTCCGAATTAGAACGTAGTAGGTGCAAAATTATTTACATTCAATTATACTAAATATTTTGACCGAGCTACGTTCTGGTGAAAAATAACTTTTCAAAGCGTGGTACGATATATTTTCTCTCTAGTCAATTGAAACAGAGTGAGAGTAACATAACTTGAAATTATTTGATCGATTGAATAAAAAATAACAGAAAATTGTCAACAAGAGGAGCACACATTTAGGAACAATGGAAGGAAACAACACAAGGATGCGTGATTTCAACTTTTTGCAAATAATGATGCGACATCGGTTTTCTCTTCATAATACGTAGAGACCGAAGACTAAAGAGGACGCTATAGGCCGCCTTATTACAGAAAAATTAGGACACCTGTGATAACTAAACACTGCATAAAATTGACATCCAACTAATAACACGTGGATGACGTGCAGCATGTTATTTGTTAAGAATTCAATTTCATAAGGCGTTTAGTAAAACATTTGTTCAACAAGTGTTTAATTATTATTTTTTTTGTAAGGAATTAAAGAAAGCTACTTTCACTTGTATAGAGAGAAAATTATACAAACGGTGACATACCACACTGAAAATTATTCTGTTGTAATATTTTTAAATGCAAGGATGATTTAGCGATTAACATATGCTACAGAATCATTTTTACTACAACTTTTAATCCATCTCAAAAGGCCTCCTCGACACAGAAGTCCAGAATCATAGCACTGATATGATTTATATACTGAGATGTTAACTATTATTCTCATATACTTCCGCCACAAAACAACTACTGTCACGCTTATTAATTACATAGATAATTGATAAAAAAAAGAAAAAACAAAACTTGTAACACCATTAACTGCTGTTTATTTAAATTATATTTAGTCAATATTCGAAAGAATTTGTAAAAGTTGTCATGGCCTATACGCAACATATATGTAATATGTGCGCCGATGTCATGTTGCCGAGGTGTTAGGCCAATTGAGCAAGTTATGGTGACAGGAATGGATAAGGCTGTGGTTCCGTATCTGAGAAGTTGCGAATATACTCGGGTAAGAATATTTTATAATGTTCAAAAAATTCTTAAAGATACGAACGCATTTGACAGTTTTGTCTCCATTTTCTAACAGCTAACATATATGATATTAACAGTGATATTAACAGTTTTTGAATTAAAAACTTAAAGCAAATTGCATATTTTTTAATATATAAGGGGACAAGTTCATCTTTATATGTGTCTCACAAAAGTACGTTTCATATCTTCTATTTTACATGTAAAACAAAATACTAAATAAATAATTAAAAACAAAAGTTACACCAGTGCGTTCAGGGTCATTTCGCCACTCTATTCATTTTCTAAACGGTTAAATATCACAATCATCAATTCATTTTAATCTTATACATGTATTTGAAGGTTCGTTTTAAATAGAAAGCGATTTCCAGCGTGTTTGTAATTTGTGTAATTTGCAATAAAGTGTTTAAGAAGCAATTCAACAAAATGTACAATTATTCAGCCTCAAACAGTAAGCAGCAAGCGTGATGACCCGTTCACTGTCTCGACCCAATCACCCAATCACTCACACCAGACAATCATCAACATCGTGAATTTAAGGGTCAATAGATTAACTAAAGGCGAAGAGAGACTTACGAATTCGTATAGCGAAATCTATGCTGAGCTATAACAAGGTTAATAAAGTCTCGTGTAGACGATCATGAAAAAATGCAGCTTTCAATCATTTTCATATTGATTTCAAGTAAGTTTGATCTGCTATTTGCATGACCATGTACGCGAGGCATATATAAAAAATTGTTAATGTTTGCCGGAAGTCATACTGATGGCGCCAGGCTATTGATATTTTTTTAATAGCCAAAAAATTTGATTATTAAAAAAATATATAGTTACTCGTTGGTACATGTGTACCAACGTCTAATTAAAACTACGATAAAACTAAAAGGGTTGAAACTATTTCCTAAAAATACACACAAATAGAAGAAACAAATTATATACAAATATGTCTAACAAATACGTATAATATAAATAAAATATCGAGGCTAAATCAAGCGGCAAAACAATTTAAAATCAAATAACATATTTTACAATTTGACTGAAACATAAGGGTACCAACACAATAGCGATTTATCATTACAAGAAAATATCATCGTTTCTCTCTTCGTATTAAACACGTAGTTTACATTTTCTTAATGTTATAGTCTATTTTAAAATAAGACATAAATGAATCAATACAAACTTTTGCTTTATTGTATTGCTTTCATTTTATTATAAGACACATTATTTAAACAGTGACCACGTTTACAGTAAAACAATAAATTAATATATTCAATTTATTTCTTTAAATATACAAATCATAATATAATAATTTCGTTCAAAACAAATTTTACTAAATAATTACACAATAAATAGTGATCCTTAAAATATTATATCGCATTTTCTTATATTACTATCAATGCTCATAAGAAATATTAAATTAAATATGACGGATGGACAGTAACTGAATTCCTTTGCAACTTCATTACGCAGACCGTTAGTTACAGTTGCATTCTAGATTAGTAGAGAACAAAATAGTTCGTTAAACACTTGAATTAAATTTATAGAAAACAATAGAATTTAGAGTGACTTATAGATAACGTTTTATAAATACAGAATATAATTCGTATTATCATCATTGAAACTTTAAAATCGCGAGTGTGCGAGTACCTTTATTTAATTAATATATTTTTACCAGTGTTCTTAATCGATTACACTATAATCTCTGACAAAAATTAGGTTAAATAATAGTTAATATTGTATATTAACCTAAAACAAAAAATAAACAGGTGAATTGTGTTGCACAATCTTTTGAAAAGTCACTAATCACAAAATTAGTGAGAGGTATCGTGTAATAGTAATCGTGTATACAGGTAGCACGATTCCGTCTACTTAGTAACATATAATAATTTAAAAATATTCAATTGTATCTTCAACAATATTCACTTGTTACGTTAATTAAAGAAAGAAGACTTAAGCTCCAGTTCAAACCCAAAGTGGAAGGTACATTGATATTATTTTAACTTTGCCGCTGAGGATTTAGGTTCAAGTGCGATTACAGTAATAGCGATAAAGGAGGAAGGAAAAATCTTATGTAAACATTCGAACGGGAATCAAGTCGAGACATTATTTTCACTAATACGTGATTTTTATTAAAAATAAATCATCTATTTTTAGTCTATATATGTGTATGATTATAAAACATATATGTACCTCTCCTTTCAACGTGCGTAAAAGTTTCGAACAAAGTTAAAGTAATTACATTGTATAATTTGAGAACAATAATAAACACTCGTCATAGACACAATCATTCAAATTTTTAAAAAATCAATTACAACTGACTGCACATTAAAATTGTTAAAAATATTGTTGGGATGCAAATCGTTTTATCAATTAAATAACATTACATGGACTAGCAAGAACAACGTGTAACGCCGTGGACCAATGGAAATGTGAATCACAAGTAATACGTTTACGTCACGATATTCAATATCTAATTTAACATACTCATGAACCCTTTTCTATTAACACTAGTGAGTACTAATGACCGTTTCTATCGTCCAATGCTTCGGAACACAAATTATCTTATCTCAACATCTATAACCTCCTTGTTACGTTTTAAGTTTTAAATTTCGATTGTTTTCGATGTTAGTTTTGGAATTATAGTGGCTTAGATTTCTAGCGTAATTGTAATATATTTTGTATGTTGGGGATTTGGTATTAGCTCATACGACTTGGAAAACTTCAAGAAAAAAGCGTATTTAACTCGTTTGATATGTCTAGGGTTGCGGATGTCGGTAATAAAAACAAGTTAGTAATAAAAAAATATCTAATCAGCCACATCTAGTCTAATCCATTATTATACATTTTTCAGTTATTGTATACGGTGCTATTTATAAAATATTCTTTATTAAATATTACTTCGTGTATAATTCTGCTTTTAAAGTTTTTAATTTGTCCTGTAACAATTTTATTCAACCTTTTCTTTCTTTCTTTCTTTCTTTAAGTTTTGGCCTTCACGTTAGTATTAAGCCATTAGTCAAGTAGAAATTTGCATCGAATTTTATATCAATTTCAATTAATTTTAATTAGTCATCAGTCGTAAGTCGTCAATAAGTCATGAAAGCGGTGGCCTTTTTACACAAGCTCATGTAACGAGATTTGGCGGCAACGAGAAAATATACGATACGCTAATTTCTTTATGATTAATTCATTTGTGCACTTTTACTGAACAAAATTGTACAAAATGGCACCAAAATTGACTAATTTCAATCAATATTAACACGAAATTCAATAATTATGTAAAAACTTCGACCATCTTTTCTCTCGATGGCGCCAAAACTCCTATTCAACCTTTCTTTTCTAATAAGCCAGGAATTAGTTTAAATTCCGAAAATCAGCCAGGTATAGGAGCACCATTTAAAAAAATAAAAAGTTTTCATAAATTACACACACAATAAAAAGTTTTCATAAATTACAAATATCACTTCTTAATTAGTGTCAATACTGCGTTGTAATTTTTTTCATCTATCGAATGAAGCCTAAAGAGTGCAATCTCCGTTTCTGATCTCACTGGTTAAAATACGAACACTCTCTTAAATGAATACGTTATTTTTAGAAGTATTATTTTGTACGTCAATTAGATATTTTTTCAGTTCTTTCTTTTGGCTCCCCGATGTTACTAATTACTGACAACACACTGAATCTGTGGGTGAAGAATTCAAATACCATTCAACATATCATTCGGAATGTATGAAGATAAAGATGATCCCATAAACAAAAAGAGTAAGGTCAAAACGTAGCAAGACATTTGTATAAACAACCCATCTTGATACATTACTCTCTGATCTGTACATGGCTTCCTGTAAAAACTCGAACTCAAATTACTAACTGTTGAGACGAGAATTAATAGTTCCAAATATCAATTCCAAGCCCAAGCCAGAAGCAATAAGCCTATCTAACGCAGTTGTTAACAATTAGGTTAATAAAAGAACATATGATACCTCCCCCGCGTAAACTCCGTCAGAACTTAACCTTAACTTCAGTCCATACAGTATCAAAACGTGGACAATTACGGGGGTTATTGGGTGGTACATTGCTTTAATTACTTTGTTGCTTCTAAAATCACCCTTTAGAATTTTAAGAAGAGATGAAGCTAACGTTGAGAACAACTCCTTTTGTCTTCTGAATCTGAATTTCAATTCAAGAAAACTAGTTTTCAATCTAAAAAAAGCCAACAAAACAAACATTGGATATCCCAGATTTTTTTCAAAACTCCTCTGATGTAATAACGGCTAAAGGATTGGTGAAAAACACCTTCCCAAGTAGAATTTGAAAGAAAAATAGCTCAGTGTCATATCACTATAAAGAATAAAACAAAGTCGCTTTCTCTGTCCCTATGTCTTTTTGTAGGCTTAAATCTTTAAAAATACGCAACGTATTTTGATGCGATTTTTAAATGATAAAGTGATTGAAGAAGAAGGTTTATATGTATATATTATACACACGCGAAGCTGGGCGAGCCACTTGTTCTATATAAATACTATTCAATTCTATACAATATTTTTGACATGTTAATTCATTATCACTCTTAATACGAACTTTATAATTATATTATATTCTTCTCCTTACAATTCTATCATCTGTTGTGCTGTCAGCTATCAATGGTCTGTGTTTGGTACCCGCATTCTTAATGTTGAAATCATTCTTTCTTTCTTTCTTTCTTTAGGTTTTGGCGTTCACATTAGTATTTTGCCATTAGTTAAGTAGAAATTCGCATCAAATTTACCAACATCGGGATTCAATTATAATTAGTCAAAAGTCGTCAGTAAGTCATGTCAGGGTCTTGGGTCAGGCGGTGGCCTCATTACTCAAGCTCATATAGTGAGATTTGAAGGCAACGAGGAAACACAACGACAACGCTAATTTCTTCATGATTATTTTATTTGTGCACTTTCACTGAACAAAATTGTACAAAATGCCACCAACATTGACTAATTTCACTCAATATAAATAGGAAATTTTATAATAATGAAAAAATTTCGACCATCTTTTTTCTTGATGGCGCCGAAACTCCTTGAAGTCATTCTTAAATATTTTGTTAAGAGCCCTACACCGAACCTGTATTGCATAAAATGGATGGCGAAAAATCAAAGCAATTTTTCAGTGGTGTGCACCTACACCTTGCCGAGACTCCATACAAATAAAAATTACCTTCAAGTTTAATTACAGAACATCATTTGTTGTAACAAACGTAGTTTTTATGCCAAGAATGGTTATAGTATTTCCTTGTACAAAAATTTGTTACACTTGAGCTTAAATATTTAAAGTTTACTAATCAAACAAAAAACCAGAGAACCGCATCTATTGTTGCCCGACTTAGTCGTTTTCATTTTTACAAAAATACCCAATAGTAAATGTTCTTTCATTCTACCAATAACATATTCAGCTTCGTAATATTTCCATAGACAAATATAAAAGTGAAAGTTTAAATAAATTTCTTTTGAAATAATAAACTCACTAATAAAACTGCGCAAAAATTATTTGGTGTTTTTTTTTTAATTTTTCTTTGGATATATTAAACAAATTGAAGCTAAACTTACCCCAAACATAGACAATAATATGTTTGTGTTATGAATATTAGCCAGCGATACTAATTAATAAAAAAAAACTGATACTGAAACCACATCAAATAATATACACATCATCACACAGACATAGAAATGTGCATCACACAAATCGACGGGAATCGAAAACGAGCCCCTCAGTTTGTCGTTGGCGTTAACCCAATGACCAAAAAGGCGGTTTAAATAAATTTCCTACAAGCAATAATAGCAAATTATAACTGCACTTCAAAACCAACGGTCATTATACACTGAAGGCACAATTGACGATTAACGCGAACACTTCTTAAGCCTGCTTTACACCGTAGCCATAGCTTTCTACTTTTGGACCTACAAATTGTCCTATTTTGTCAAAGGCTATATTGTGTAGCTTTCAGATTGCGTTACTGGCTAGGCGAGAAGCAGGCTCAACTTTGTAACGTTACACATTGAACTTTTAGAGAGTTAATGAATTGACGACAACATCGAAAGCGATTGGCTCTCCAGCTACAATCGGTCTGGATGTCGAGAATGCGTTACACAACGGTCAGTGGATACCACCGGACGTTAACGTGACGCGTTCCCATAAATACGCAAGGGAGCTTTCAAAATGGGATCTCGTTTATATTAGTCCATCATGCCTTACGACTCTGGGATACACATGTGTACATTAAGGTCATGCGTAGAGCAATTCAACCTATGGCAATAATAAATTAAGTTTTTCTTACGTTGAAAGTTCACAATAGACTTTAAACAAGAACATGGCTCTTCTGAGACAAAAGTGACCATATATATTAAATATTAAATTAAAAATTTGAGATTCCCCCGACTCAAGAACTTAATTTCCCTTTAAAAATTAAAAAAAAAATCTCCCCACTTCCACCCCCTACAGCTTTTAAACGGCTCAACCGATTTTCACCAAACATATCTAAGAACACTGGCACGTAAGTTGCCTTAATACAAAAAAAACTAAATTTAAATCACTGCATCCGTTCGGGAGTTATGATTCCACAGACAGACAGACACACAGTCGGACACGTCAAACTTATAACACCCCTCTTTTTGCGTCGGGGGTTAAAAAGGTGCGTCACTGTAATGTGGCTGGGATGTTAGGATTATCCTGTAATACCGGTTACTTTTAGGTTATACTAAGGTTTTTAAACAATTTCAAACAAGCCAAGCACCCGTTTGTTAAATGTGATGTTTCAAATATCGGTAGCTATAAAACATTATATTAAAATAAATTCACTTGTTCAGAATTATGCGCATTAAGTCATTGTTCGAGGCGCAGAACAAACAAACAAAGTTTCCTTATCACATTTAAAGACTCTACTCAAATAAGATTCATGGCTTAATAAAGAAAATTTTAACAATAGAAATTGAAAACTTTTATTGATAAGAAAAAAACACGCATGCGAATATAAGGTCTGTATTTTTGGGTACCGAATAATTTTTAAACTACGACACCAACTTGATGTTAAGATATTAATGTTGACGTTAGTCATGTCATCATACGGGAATCAGTACAGGAGGGTTAATAAAGAACTCTAGTAGCATGTTAGTTTGACTAACTGATATAGCAATATAATTCACTAAAATTTTAGTACGATATATCTTTGTATCTTGTTAAGAAAATTGAGATATAAAATATTACGTATAATGCGTTTTAGTTCATATTCGTCAGTTTTTGAATAGTTTCACTTCATAGACCATAATACTAAGGATTTGGGCCAACAATCAATTTTGTAAAACAGTACATCCAAAGACAGAGTTTAGACACAATGAAAAAGATGTTTCTCTTTCAACAGATTTACGGTTTACGGCCGCTATCAGAGACGTCAATTAACATTTAATCTATCTTAAAGTCACAATTTTGCATAGAAGACGTCGACTTAATGTCTAATCAAAAGATAATTGATATCTCTGAGGCTGCCTGAATGGCCGCACATTAGACAATATCTTTAAAATATTGAATTAAAAAATAACTAAACTGTATAAGATGTAATAAATCAAAAATCATAGATAAATATCAACTTGGTCAACGAGGTGGGCTATATGGTGGGCGATACAAAGCTTCCCGGTGGGACTACACATGTCCTTTCAAATTTTATCTTTAACGATCTTATGTTTTTAAAAATATTAAAAAAATAAGTGACATTTACAACTTTAACTCGAAAACATTTGGTAAAGACGATTTTTTATTATTACATAGTAATCGATAAACTCGAAAATCATTGAGCTGAAAAATGTTTGGCAATTAGATTAAAACAAAATTTTATTATATGCAAACACAGGCAATAAGCACAATTCATTTTATTTGTGTAATCAGATACTACCAGCGACCGTGCAAGCATAACTAAAGAACCAGCTACCGTTTCAAAAAAAATGTAATTTATATTGGAAATACTTATTGGATACTAGCTGACCCGGCAAACGATGTTCTGCTACTTTTTAATGTGATTTTAGCAACAAAAAATTGGGGTAAGTCACCCTTGTCACTTAGGGGTATGAAGATGTTGGCCGATTCTCATTCTTACTTAATATGCTCACAAAATTTCATGAAAATCGGTAAAGCCGTTTCGGAGGAGTACGGGAACGAACTCTGTGACGCGAGAATTTTATATATAAGATTTTGTATGTCAATCTTCAACAGCTTTGGTTCTTAGGATTAGTTTTATTTGGTCACCCTACTCGCGTTTGTTTAATAAATTATATGGGTCTGACTGCCTCGGCGTATTTCCTACCGATCGCCCCATGCAACGTTAACTTTTTATCTCATTCTTTTATTATTTGAATAATTATTCTGTTATTCAAGTCCAATACGTAGTTTAAAAATTATGTCTTTAAAATCAATCTAGCCATTCTCAAATGATAAGTTTGACAAACGCGAATTAATTTTAAATATAAAGTAAAGTATATAGATACATTTTTTCCAATTATGAAACAAATCGAGTACATCTTGGTGGGTTGTAGTGGGCGCTACAAAGCTTCCCGGTGGGACTATACATGTCCTTAAGTAAAATAATGACTGCATATTAATATATTTTCGTATAACTCGTTCTAAAAGTATCCAGATTTTCGAAAGTCATGTTGGGGGATAAACGAGAGCTCATAGTATGTCTCAGGCGGATATCACATGGCGAGTAAATGAACACTAACAGGATACAGTTCACACTGTGTCTATGTCACCCACATTAATCCTATCCTCAGACGCCGTCACCGAGAACCCGAGGATTCGAGCGTCTACCTTTAACATTTTGTTCTTCTTCGTTTTCTTACTTTTACCCTGTATTAAAAAAAAGAAATATGTTAACAATCTATCACTTTCGTATCAGCCAGTTTCCAAAATGCCAATCAATTTTAATTTACGATTTATCTTTTCGTCTCTGTTTAACAACATGAGTTCGGTTTCGACTTCTAATACCATCCAACCCGAAGAACAGCTGTGAAACATTAGTTCCGTTTAAACTTCAAAGTTTAACCGAACCGAACAGATGTTAAACATGACTTCGGTTTAGACTTCTAAGCCAATGGAACCGAAAAGAACACCTTAACACCTGTCAAGTACTGTAAGTTCCGTTTAGACTTCAAAGTCGAACCGATCAGGAGTTTGGTATAGACTTCTAAGCCGAACCGAGTTATATTACGAAGGCTAACAAGAACACGTGTTAAACAGTTGTTAAAAAGAGATAAATCGTAAAAGAAACTTGGTATCCGTTTCAGAAACTGGCTGTGAGGCTCGTTAATAACAATTTACACTTTCAAAATTTTAAATGTCCAAGTATTTTCGTCAAAAGTAGTTACATAAGGTTTTTTACAGAACTCTTTCCGGTTCCGGTTCCGCAGAACTCACCTTAGCAATAGCAGGGGCCCAAGTTCGATAATGTATCATGTCCATTTTACGATAATATATATAAGATTGAGCCTCACTGTAGTGAGTTTATTAGCTATTTCAAACCTTGAAACCGTAACACGACAATAGCCTCTGTGGTCTAGCGGTCCGGGTGTTGGACTTGACTGCATGAGGTCCCGGGTTCGAATCCCGGGTCGGCCAACAAAAAGAAAATTGGATTTTTCCAATTTTCTAAAAAAAAATGTTGGTCGGGATTGGAATTGTGCCCGGTTGGCGATGGGCTTGCCACCTATCACATTGTGGGACTTAGTATCTTCGGCTAGTCGTGGGTGCCTTGGTTGTACCTCTGCCTACCTCTTCGGGGATATGGGCGTAAAGATACTTTTTTTTTTATAATATACCGCAGTTGAACCGGTCCGGGCGATCGGTCAATAATCTATCCTTTATTCTGTTGTACCTAAATACTACTGCAACAAAAGCGTCACTCAGGGCCCCTGTTCTGTAGCTTAGCGGCAAGTGCCACTAAGCTGGAAAAAAGTTACCTTAACCTCTTGGGAATCGGAGACTGATGTGGAGCGAGGGTTTATGGCCATAGCTGGAGAACAGAGATCGTCGGACGGCGTCACCATACCGACACGCAGGAGCTTTGACCTATAACACAAATTATATTACTTAATCGCCTCCATGGTTTAGTTTAGCAATCAGATGTTGACTTGACTTCAATAGATCCGAGTTTATATTCCCGGGTCCGGCATCAGCATAGTGTATTTTAGTTTCATAATAAAAATAAGTTGCCCGAAATTCGACAAGTGACTGATTGGCGATAGGTTTTCCACATTACGGGACTCGAGTGTCTCCGGCTAGTGGTAGATGCCTTGGTAAATAGCGTTTGGTCTTACGATTTTTGAAAACTGCTTATTAATACTCACTGCCTTATCACAAAAAAATTGAGACGTCTTTTTAACTAAAAACTATCTAAACTTGACATCCAACCAATAGCATGCTACCAGTAAATGACGTGGCAGCGTATTATTGGTTGAGAATCTAATTTTAAAGTATTTAGTAAAAGATCTGTTCAAGGAGTGCAATTTTTTTATATAGTAAGATGTAAGCCTTTATCTCGGTTTGTTTTTCATTAGTAATACTGACCTACATTTTACAATTTTTAAGGACATAGTCTAAGAAAGGTACTCGGTCTTATTCTATTCATCACTAGACGGGTCTCGCTATCCATATGTCAGTCTTAGTTCTACGATTTTTAAGAACCCAAGCCGAGACAGTATTGATTGTGTGACAAAAATTAGGTTTATATTGCTTTGCTAACCACTGAAAAGTGTCTAATCAAAAAAAATACTTTTATTTAATACAATGCCAATAATATTATTAAAAACGTCATATACTAAAATGTTAGAAGAAAAAATGTAAGAAAAAAAAAGAGTATAAAGTGTGTGCGATTTTAAAGTTTCCGTCGAAGTGCTTCAAAGTCAAATATTCTGTGGTCTAGCGGTTCGAAGGCGGCGTTGACTACATGAGGACCCGGATCCGATTTTCGGTAGAACAAAATCTTTTTCATTATTTTTCTTATATAAAACCAACGTTGCCCGGTATTGAACAAGTGCCTTGGCAAGAGGATTGCAACCTATCACCCCCGTATAGCTCTCTGGTGATGCAGGCATACTTTTATGAATTATTTTCGTAAACTCATTTATGGGTTTACATGTTTCTTTCTGGTAATTTGGATCACTCACCTTCTCTCAAGGAACTGACGAGCGAAATCGTTAGAATCCTTTGATTCACCCAAGTAACACTTCACGTAGTCTTTCACTTCGTACGGCGACTCTATGTCTCTAAGAAATCCAATGAACGTCGGTACTGCAATAATAATAAAAAAATAATAGTAACTTGTGAATCCAAAAGTGTAAATAAACTAATAATTTTTAATGTTTGTTTTGAGGTAATACCTAGCTCGCATTGGCTGCTGTCAGTACAGTGAAACGCTTCATGTTTTAGACATAATCAAGAGAAATAAAACTGCAAAAACTGACTCCCAACCATTTCATTTGGTACGCGATTTGATAATTCTTTATTCGAAAGATAGCGAATGGCTCCAAAATGGTCCCACATAAATTTTATCAACATCTTACTAGTAGTTTTGAGTTACACTTAATCATGTATACATTTTTCACTTATGTTGACGACCGCATCAAAGGATGAGAAATGGTCGTCAAGATAAGTGAAAAATTTATGCATTATTAAATATAACTCAATAAACCACCAGTCGGGTCATGATAAAATTAATATGGGACCACTTCGGGATAATGACCTCTTTCCAAACAATAACCATCCAAGTCGGTTGGCTATTGAAAGAATAAACGCGTAAAAAACATACAGTTCAATTGAGAAACTCCTCCTTTTTGGAGCTGGTATAAAGTTAAGCTCGTTAGAGATCATTTTATACAATGTATGTAAGTACATTAATTTACAAAATGTTACGTTCACGTTTAACACAATTTCCTACAAGTTTTACACAACGTTGCGATATATGATTTACACAATTTTGCGATGTATGATTCGCATTGCTAGGATGCATAATTTAAGCAATGTTGCATTGTCTATTTTACACAATGTTACGCTGCATGTTTTACACAATGATATATTGCATATGTTCTACACGACGATATGCTGCATGTTTTACACTTTATGCGTGTTAATATTTTAATAACCAAATTCAGACCTGTCACAGCTGTATTAAATTTATTGGCTTATCTATAAGCGCAGATTAAGAGTTTAAGGTAACCTGAAATCAAGCCAAAAGGTTTTGGCGGAAAATTGGAAATTAAATAAATTTACTTGGATTTAACTATGGATTTCCACAAAGTAACGTCTTCTATATTTTTTTAAGGCGACTGTTTTAATAAAAATAAATTTACTACAAATATTACCATCTATTTTCGAACTCCATGAAGCAAGCACAGTCGTACACCAAGACTCAAATTCAACAGTCGGTTGCGTTTCCTTTTTAGCAGTAACGTTTAGGTTCACTTTCTTTTTACTTTTACTAGGCTCCGTCACTTTAACGGGCTCCTGGGGTTTTTCCGGCTTAGACGACGGACTAGATTGGGTCTCCCAAAATCCACCTAAGATATAAAAGAATGTTATTATTTTACAGAAAAAATCGACTATTTATTATTATGTAAACGTGTTAAAACGGTAGAATGAATTTTATGGAGATATATATGAATGAGTATGCCCAAGTTGCTGCCGCTGGGTCCGAGTACTCAAATGACTCGGAAATAGTGGAGGCGTCTGACGGCATTATGATGGAAGAAGTTGAACGGGCGATTAGAAGTATGAAATATGGTAAGGCTGCGGGAGTAGATATGGTTACAGATGACAAATGACAAATGTTGGAAGACCGGCAGAGTACCCGAAGACTGGCGGTGTGCGAGCATCGTGCGATAAAGGCAAGGGTTCACGTATGGACTGTACAAGTTACAGGGCCATTAGTTTCGTTCAGTTTGGCATAAAAAATGTATGGAAAAATAGTTGAAAGGAGGATGCAAGGGATGTCCGATGGAACATTGTGGGAGTCTCAAGGTGGTTTCAGGTCTGGCAGAGGATGTACTGTTCAAGTGTTTTCGCTCCGCAACATTGTAGAGAAGCATCTGGCCGTAGATCAGAAGGTTTTCTGCGGTTTTATGAATCTCGAAAAAGCGTTTGACAGGGTTGTACGTAAGGAACTTTGGGACATTTTGCCAGAATATGGGATAGACGGTTCCTTGGTGCGTGCTGTGCAGTCTATGTATTTAGATTGTAAGGCACGTGTGCGGGTGGAAGGCAACATATCGCCTTGGTTTGATGACAACATTGGCGTCAAGCAGGGCAGTGTTGTCGGCACGCTTGTTTATTTTGTATTTGGACAAATGTCTTCAAATGTTAAGGTCTATGAATGTGGAAATGCGTATGGGTGACCAAGTGGTGAACTACCTGCTTTATGCAGATGATGCTGTACTTTTGGGCTCTACACCATGTCAGTTGCAGACACTGGTCACAGTTATGGAAGGTGATTGTAAAGAAAGGGGTTTACACCAAAGTTATGGTGTTTGAAAGAGAACGGCCAGAACGGATGTAAGAGTTTTAGTTCATGATGTAGTGTTGGAGCAAGTGAATGAAATTGTATATCTTGGTTGCGCTTTAAGCAGGGATGGAAGGTACACCGCGGATGTAGAGAGGAGAGTGTGTGCAGGGAATAGTGTGAATGGAGCGTTAGGTAAGCCATTTCAAAGTGAGGTTTTGATTCCACGATCAGATCACTCGGATATTATCCGAGGATTGTGTCAAGAGACTCCGAAACCGGCGTGTTTATATGAAAAGAGTAGTGAATGTGAAGGAAGCCAGACATGTTTATCAGGATCGTGAGGTCTGGCACTCGATACTCTCTGCCTACCTCGTAAGGGACTTAGCGTGAAGATATGTATGTATGTAAACAAGAGTGTAAGGTGTGGCTAAGACATAAAACCGGTAAGTTGGTATTAGTTTGTTTTTGTGCGTTTAGGTATACATTTAGTAGTAGAGATCGTCAACTATGAAATGATGGGCCCCCTTCTTAATGAGTTTATATAAATGTGTTCTACGAATATCAACGACATTTTATTTCCGTATTTTTTTTAAGAAATGCAATTTTACAAATGTTGCCATATTTAATGGAACAAAACGTCTGCTCTTCCAAAAAGTTTTTAAATTGTCATTGGACAATTTAAAAACTTTTTGGAAAACTAAACAAAAAAAGATATTTTATAAATAAATTATTAATAATTCGACGACTACAAAATCAACACAATCGAATAATATTCGATTGACAGGGCCCATTATTTGACAAGACATATCCCAATAATAAATAGTATACATACATCAAGCCACGCCGTTCACGCCAAGTCTCTTACAGGGTAGGCAGAGAATATCGAGTGCCAAATCTCACGATCCTTGCAGTCCTTTCTCGCGTCCTCCATATATATGACCCTTTTCATACACACACGTCTGTTTCGGAGACATATACAATAAACTTACAAAAACATTCCAAAAACGCAGTTTTGATTTGAAAATATTTTATTTCATGTTATTATAAAAAATATGGGTTCAAAGTGACAACGTTTCATCAAATTGTGCGCTTTACTATGTCTTATCATTTCAGGAGACAGTTTCACCTCCTTTGAAATTGTATTAAGTATGACAATATAACTTAGTCCAGTAAATGTGACTTACCTCCATTTTGAGAGGTTCCCCATGGGACATGATTAGTTTGCGGCTGTGTTACAGCGATAGCTTGAGCGTCCTCAATAGCTTGGGCGGCTGCTGCAGCAGCAGCCGCCGCGGCCGACTGCCTTCTTGCTTCCGCCTAAGCAAAAATTACCTGACTGCATGACAAAGTCAAGTAACATTGTCCTTCATTCGATTTTCCAAGGAACTTCGACATGGGGTTTATTTTTTTAGACATTACGTTTTTTTAACCGACTTCGCATAGACAGTTTATTAATTTTTGCAAATACCAGTATGTAACGGATGTTTTCGTTTCAAAATGAAAAAAATCAATGAATTTGAAGGGCGCTTCTAACCGGTTTTCATTTCACAATTTAACCTTTACTTTTGGAAAAAGCAACTGCAAATAGGTAGCTAGTATTTGTAAAACAAGTCACTAGTAAGGATATAAAACTACAAATAGAGGCGTAAAGCACTCGACAGTGTTCACGAAATTTGTGCACTGTTTCGTAAACGAGCTGCAATATTTAAATTGTCCGATATTTCACCAAAAGAACGATGAAGTTGAAATATAGCGGCGGTTCCAATATCTGTTGTATAATAGTAGGTTCGTCTATCACCCAATGTCATTGTGTCATCAACGGGAGCCGTTTTAACCTTTCACCGATAAAAGGTAATTACCTGAATTTCAGCTAAACTTTGTCCAGGCATGTTGTTGGCAGCCTTCTTTTTTGCCCATCCTAAACCAGCTTGCATTTCCTGCATAAAATTGAAAGGACATTTTTAATATAAAAATATTTTATATAAATTTAATATTTTATATAAATTAAATAATATTTTATATTAATTTATAAAAAAGCAGCATTAAGAACAGTGAATACTGAGTCGAATAAGTGTTTCCGATCCTTCGTCTGTATGAATAGGTAGACAGTGAAAACTAGGATTCATTCTTCATACAATCGGTGATATTACTAAGATATCGCAGCCAATTATTGCGGCTTATGTAAAGCGGCGTGAAACTACAGGCGTCATTTGTAACCTCAAAATGCCAGTTAAGCTCAAGCTCAGGTGGTACGGTCACGTGGAAAGAATGACAAAACAGATACACAATGCAAATGTGGACCGGGGAGACATTGGTTGATTATCAAATTGACAGGTTTTTCCAGGAGTGGTGTCAAGAGTCTCTGAAACCAGCGTGTTTGTATGAAAAGGGTAATGAATGTGACACTTGGCACTAGATACTATCTGCCTAACTTGATAGGGACTTGGCGTGAAAATAAATAAGTATTGGGTCTGTTCTTTTGTATGGCTGTATAAACATGACCTATGCTCAGACAAAAGCGGACCCTGGGTTCCTAAGTTTAACAACCACTGGGTTAATAGGTTTATACATAGGTGATGATCATTTTCAATGTGTATTGTATGTGATATGGACATATACACAATTTGTCAATACCATTTGTACATACATACATACAAATCTTCACGCCAAGTCCCTTACGGTGTAGGCAGAGAGTATCGAGTGCCAAACCTCACGATCCTGACAAACCCGTCTGGCTTCCTTCACATTCATTACCATTTTCTTACAAACACGCTGGTTTCGGACTTTCCACTATATCATTTGTACTTTCCACAATACATTTTTTGTTACTTTCTTTAAACCAACCGATTTTTCGCTATATTAACATAATCAGGGCCGTCACAACTAAAGTTCTATTCAATATCATACACAATAACTACATATTTTTATCCCTAATTGATGGTATTAATACCTATTAAAAAAAAGTTCATTCAAATTGGTTGGCTGGGTTGAAATCATATGTAATGATTAAACACTACATATTTGTGTTGCACCAAAATTTTTGTTGTAAAATCTTCGCTACATAGTATAAAACAAAGTTGCTTCTCTGTCCCTATGTCCCTTTGTATACGAAACAGATTTTTATGCGGTGTTTTTAATAGATGAAGTGATTGAAGAGAAAGGTTTATATGTATATTTCATAACCGGGCGAAGCCGGGGCGGGCCGCTAGTTAACCATGAAAATTTGAAAGACGAGAAATAGCTAAAATCGATTCGTCGAAATAATTCAATAAAATGAAGCTGTAATGCTAAGAGACAAATAGGACATGATAGGTTGGTTCTTTCCATGAATGATTACTACAGGAGGTTATACTCCTAACAAAGACCTTTTTTTTATGATATTGGAAGGCAAACAAGCAGACGGATTTCCTGATATTAAGAAATTCAAGTCGTCTGGAGAGGTAATGGTGCGTTGCCAACCTGAGGTCGGGATGTTAGGCCTCGAGCAAAAGTAATTTTACCGGCTACCTTACCCTCCGAACAGGAACGCGTCATGACGTTAGGGCGGCAGAAATAGATAAGGCGGTGGTACCAATCCGGGCGAGTCGCTGCTAATCTCAGTAAACCTAGTCAGATGTCACGGTGTTAGTGACGGTGAGTCTATGCTCGCCTTTTACGAGCTGCCTGGCAAGGAAAGCAGATGGTCTATTCTACAAAGGAGGCCGGACCAACACGGGGAAATATGATTTACAAACACTATTGACTCACTCTAACGTACTGACCTCTCTTTCTAAGAGTCTTGTGATGTTAATTAACAAAGTCAAAATAAAAGAGAGAGAGAGAACATTAGAATTAATCAAAAGTACTTGGAAACGACATCAGGTTTTTCATACGAGTATAACCTCCAGTAATAATCATTCTTGGAAAGAATCTACGTCATCATATCACATTTGTCAAAATTGGTTTAACAAAAAGGTAAATGACAAAGTAAAGCTATCGGTGCTGACGGTAAACTATATAAAATATACATAAGGGCTGGTTACCTGTTCCCTTGCTAGCGCCGCAGCTTGTTGTTGTGCGATGATTTGCATCATGTGTTGCTGCTCTTTCATCTGCTCCAGCTTCTTTTCCCTCTCCAGCCTCTGTATTTCAGCTAGCGTTAAACCATCTTTGTTTGTTGTGACAGCTTGAGTCGCCACCGCCGACCAAGGCGCTTTTTTCGTTAGTGATTCAGTCATATTTTGTTTTTGCTGCTCCTATTATTAATAATCAATTATATATTTAATTATACAGTGTTTATACAGTGTATTTTAACTATTCGTAAACTGTGAACCTGTGAGAAATATTCAGATATTTATCGACGCGTACTACGCATCAGATTTACGGACAATTTCTATAACTTTTTTTTATATTGGAAAGCAAACAAGGAGACGGGTTTCCTGATAGTAAGAAATTCACGCCACCTAGAGACACCAAAGGTGGAAATGGTGCGTTGCCTACCATGTGCCGGGATGTTAGACCTCAAGCAAAAGTAAGTTTACCGGCTACCTTACCCTCCCAACTGGAACACGTCAACGGAAGGCACTGACGTTATGGCGGTAGGAATAGGTAAGGCGGCGGTACAAATCCGGGCGAGTCGCTGCGGAACTCTACTATCTACTCAAATGTCACGGTACTCGTGACGGTAAGCCTATGCTCAAGTCTATGCTCGCCTTTTACGAGCTGCCTGGCACAGGAAGGCAGATATAGATATAGACCTATTTTGCAAAGGAGCCCGGACCAACACGGGGAGTAACAACGTATTTCAAGTTAGAGATACTGAAGCTTCGTTGCCAAGATTTTTTTTATTACATAAAAATAAAAGTGGTTGTCTGGTAGCTGATCTACAGTAGCCCTATATGACTTATCTTAAGATGCCTTGAAATTAGACATTATTGGATAAAGTAACCTGTTAGATTTTCATCTACATTCTAAACCACTTACGGCAAATGTTAATTTAATAACCTATTTCTACAGATAGAGATAGGCTTTCTATCTAGAGTGTTTTTGCTAAGAAATTTTTCTGAATTATTGAAAAATAATAGTTGTTGCCTAGTAACTTCTCTAAAGTAGTCGCATCTATTGTTCTAGATAGGTTATTAATATTGGATGAAAAAGGGTCTACACTTTAAAATACACATATATTTCTTAGCCCTAAATCTGTTAGCCACATTTGCTGACATCGAAAAAAGGAGAACGTGATATCAAAGATGCTTTCCCATTGCCACCAGCTTGGTCTGATAATGGGATCTCATGGAAGTCGAGAAAAATGCGCAATATTTGGTATAATTTGACGAGCTTGTATTGAAATCGATTTTTTTTTAATTTACTAATTTTTAAATTATGTTAACCTCGTTATATTGAAATGTTCAAATAATTTTGTTTAATGTATCGATGTATACAAATGTGTCTACTGTACCCGATGTGTAGATACATTATGAATTACCTACTGCTATTTTGGTATAATAAATTTTGGCGATTTAAGTTCTGTTGCATTGTTGTTTCACTGTATTGCGTCAAATTTAAAAAAAAATCACTTATGGGGCCCGGACCAATTGCAAAAATTAAGTATGAAATAAGATACTCAAATTAAGCAAATTAAATGCTTGTATTAATGGCGCTAAGCATCGATACTAATACAGAGAAATACTTTAATTATAATTTAGTTAGCACATACATTCGTGTTGGCCCAAGTCCTCTGTTTAGAACAGACCATCTGCCGTCCTGCCTGGCAGCTCGTAAGAAGCGAGTACAGGCCTAACGGGACATTACCAACGACACCAATGGTGAGTACTATGCAAAAACTTGCCCGGGCGGGGATCCAACGCCTTACCTATTCCTGCTCCATAATGACAATGTCAAGTTCCATTTCAGAGGGTAGGCTAGCCGATAGACTTGCACAATTGGCCAAACTCCCCCACCACAGGACTGCAACGCACCTCAATATCTATGGTATCTAGAGGTTGCAGTTATCTCTTACCATTAGGGCATCTGCTTGCCTGTTCACTGCCTCTTGCCATAAATAGAATAATAATATAATTTCGTTGAAGTACATAGTATTGAACTTCAGCATAATAACATGGATAAAAAAAACAAATGAACATCACCTTCAATGAAAGGTCAAAATTTAGATGTTTTTGTAAAAAAAAATATGATGTTAACAACAGAATGTGAAAACTCGTATGATTAACAGTGTACATTTCTTTATATTTTGCAATAGTTGTAAAATATTTCTGCATGAAAATCTTTGATTATTAGCATAAAGTATTATTTCTGTGGTAAAATACAATATTCATTTAATTGATTTTGTTCAAGGACATTATATAACACAGCGGCCTGTGGCCTCCCTGTTAACTAGGTGAACGAAATGAAAATCACAGCATTAATGGGGCGAAAACATAATGGTATTACTCTCTCTCCGTCTTACGAATTTTAGATCAGGTCACTTGTCCTGACGCGAATTTTACATTTTTTTTCAATCAGGAAAAGTGCACAACCCAACTAAATAAATTTTCACTTCAATAACAAAAACGCTCAACTTGACATGCAAACATAGGAAAGAAGGTCGTAAAGATTAGGAACTACGCTCTATTTCGTTCTACCCAAGAAATAACGTTTTGTAAACAAACATTTACTAACCAGTGGTTTTTTATTTTCGGTCACCCGCTTCCTCTTCTCGTCTTCTGCTGCGGCAGCTTTTTCTTCTTCTTTCCTGTTAAAAAGTATTCGCTGTCAAACAAACTACTAAAATATACATACTGTAATTGAGTATTGTATGTTACAGTAATTGTAGTTTTATTATATTGATAGATATGCAAATTCAATAATAAATAAATGATAAAAAAATCCTTAGACAAAATACACAAATTGATTTAACCCCAAAGTAAGTAAATTATATGCTAGTGTTATGTGTGGTAGAAAACGATACTAACACATAGAATTATTTAAACAGTAACCATTTTTTTTGTTTATGATATTGGAAGGTAAACAAGTAGACGGATTTCATTATGGTAATTCAGGCAGTCACACCAAAACTGGTAACGGTGCGTTGCCAACCTGAGGTCGGGGTGTTAGGCCTCAAGCTAAGTAAGTTTACCGGCTACCTTACCCTCCCAACTGGAACACGTCAACGGCAGGCACTGACGTTATGGCGGCAGGAATAGGTAAGGCGGCGGCAGATGTCCCAATACTCGTGATGGTAAGCCTATGTTCGTCTTTTACGAGCTGCCTGGCAGGAAGGTAGATGGGCTATTCTGCAAACGAGTCCGGAACAACACGGAGATGGAACCAGCATAATTTTAATAAACTCGCAGACCTGTAAATATAGTCATCTGTGTTCAACATCAATGCCTGTCCTCGTTGGGAAAGGAAACCTAGCCTCGCGAACCTCAGCCAACGAGGCGAACGGGTATTTTTTAGCTTGAGAATTTAGCGTACAATATGTACTGATTATGTGGCGCCAAAGATAGGTAAGGTGGTGAATCTCTAGCCGGGCAAATTGCTATACAGTACTATACCAATACTGATCTTATTTAAACTGAGCTGAGCTGAGCTAACCAGTGCTCGCCTCTTACGACCTGCCTGGCAGAGATCCAGATGGTCCACTCAGCGGACCCAGATCAACAGGGGAAATGTTCGAAATAATTCAATAAAATTGGATCAACCATAAATATATTGGCCTTAAATAATAACCTTTTCCGTTCAGCTTCCTCGATGACCTTCGCCTCTTCAGCCTTTTTCTTGTTCTCCTTGTATGTGGTCTTCTCGGGCCCCTTGACTATGGTGAATCCTTCCTTTATCCATTCCTATCAATGTATAAATGTCAGATGTATATTTTTACAATTATTGATAACATTATTATTTTTTTAATCTATCAGAAGAAATGGCGTGAACTTCCAGGCCTCCAGAATTTTAAACGCATTATACTTCCACATTTTTTTAAACAAATAGTGGAAAAAGGATAAACACAGCAACAATAATTTTTCAATATGACAATAGACGTACATTTAATTCAATCAGACATTTCCCTTAACCAAATTGTTGAAATACATAATATGGAATAACACATAATAGAATTGAAAAGTACCTATATCCGTATCCCCAAAGAGCCAGAGGTGCAACCGGTATCAATTGGATTGTAATCGGTCATGAAGTCAACATTTTCTGAATAAAATTGTCTCTTAACCGTTAATGACAGATTAAATGTTGACGTCACTTAGTGTGACCGTTAGTATCACAATGCAAATACATCGTTAATCCAAACTTATCCATTCCATTGACTACAATATACAATAGTTTGAGTACTTTACAAAGCAAAATGAATTATAAAGATGTTAATAAATCAAGTAAACACAACAAAACTTACCTTCTTCTCTCTTTCGATTTCCTTTTTAATCTGTTTTTCTTCTTTTTTACTTTTAGTAGGTGATGTTTCGGCCGATCGTTTCTGAAATTGATACGTTGTGACAGACTCCCAAAAATATCTTACAAATATCTTACAATCGTTAATCTTATATTTTAGTATATAAATATAAAATCCTTCTAAAATTATGAATTAATAGAAGAGCTTACAAATATGTAAATTACAACTTATGAAAATAACAGTCTTGTACAATTTAGATAAAAAAATTACCTTTTCAAAATTTTAAGCATGACTATGCATCCGCGATATCGCTACCAGAAAGTCACTTTATGATCAACTAGTAATAAACTAATATTTAAAAAATGACTAGCTTTGTGCGATGTGTAATCTATGTTTGTTATTATCATTTAAGCTATAAAATATGGAGAGAAACTTATATTACAACATATTTCTCAACATTATATTAAATAACAAGTTGAGTATAATTAGTTACCTATAATAAAAGAAAAATAGCAATTTATTACCTCTGGCTTACAAATATCTTCTTCTTTACTTTTGGTTTCGACTTCTTCTTTCTTTTCTTCTTTAGCTTTTTTATTTTTGGTTTTTGTTGTACTATTATTATCCTTATTTTTGACAGCTTTCTCAGATTCATTTTTCACTTGTTTTGTCGACTTTGTCTCATTGGAAAGTTTGTTTTGTACTAACTTAATATTTGTGTCCGTTTGCAATTGTTCTATTTTTGTAAATTTATCCGATTTAATCTATAAAAGTACCATAAAATATAATAATCACTTTTCACTCTTTATGACAGTAATATTTTACTTTATAATTTTAGTGCACCTTAACTATGTAACTTCCAGCCGCAGTCAGAGATGTCAATTAGTCATTTTTCATTTACTATTCGACATTTCACATTTAATCTGTCATTAAGTCACACTATTCAAAAGAAAATGTTGTCTAATTGCCTGGAAAAAGATTATTGACACCTCTGTGTGCATCCGTTTTATTTAAATAAATAAGTCGTCTATGTACACAAAATATTATTATTTTCCTCGCTTTCCCTGAGATTTCATTATTAGTTCTAGACTTGGTGGCAACTAACCACGTTGTAAGTGCGTTCTTTCAAAAAATAAAAAAGGATTTAAGCAACCGGTTTAGAAAAAAAAGGAGAAGCGAGAAAACCTATGAAGTGCGCACTTTCAAATAAATCATGTTTGAAATCGATTAAAAAATGAAAGAGAAATCGATTAAACTACATAAAAAATAAAGGAGTCGAACACATGTCTTCATCCTTTCTTTTAAAGTCGGTTAAAATCTAAAAATATCTGTAGTAATCGGCACATGTCGTTGACTGCCAGTTACAATAAGGAAAAATAATATATACAGAGATACGCTTACTCGAGTTTTTATTGCTCAGAGAATTTTATTTACATAATCGGACTCGGTCCGCGTTGAACAATTACTTTAGGCTTACGCTAACTTTAAATCGCAACTTCGTTTATATAGGTGAAGAAGTACAGCCCTTTATGGGTAAAAATACCCCGATTTTTAAACATTCTTCATTGGTGCTCTGCTAATATTGGTCTTAGCGTATTGATATATAGCCTTCTAGTCTTTCTCAACAAATAAGCTATCTTACACTGAAATATTTTTTCAATTAGGACTAATAGTTCCTGAGATTAGCGCGTTCAAACAAACAAACAAAGTCTTCAACTTTATAATATTACCAGCTGTTAAACGCGGCTTTGCTCGCGTGGCAGTTAATATATTTTCTGTACTGGAGTTGGAGTTTTTAAACTGTACGAATAGTTTATTCCTTTTTTAATTTTTTAATTTCAAACAAACTTTCAACCACTATTTTGCCCTCTTTCTCCTCATTTTTAATAAGTAGCCCAAAAATAAAGTTTCATGTTTCTAACTTAAAAAATGGCGGTCTCCCATACAAATTTTCGACCCCTATTCCTTAGTGGATACATATCTTCAGGGCAAAGTCCCTTACGGGGTAGGTAGAGAGTATCGAGTGTCAAATGTCACGAAACCAACAGACCAGCCTAACTTTTTTCCACAATCGTCACTCTTTTCATAAAAACAAGCCTTCGGATCAAGCCCCAGCGATTTGATAGTGGCATGTCAATCTAGTACGTATCCCCGGGTGCCCACATATATCCACTATAGCATTGGACACTTGCTGGACGCTCAACAAAGCTTCAAGCTATATCCGTCATTCTTCCAACATGACCAAACCAACTTAGCATGCACTTTCTCAGTTTCATTACTTCAATCCCTCTTTTTTCATGTCTACTTTCATGTTTTTTTACACATACCAAACTCTCGCTTTTAACCAAGCAACGTTGCTATAAACACAGAATTGTGCAAAGCGAGTAATAGGATAATTAATATATTTAATGGATTATATTTTACATTGAATGAAAAAATTGTGTTTGACAATACCTCTAATGACTCCACGGATTTTGGTTCTGGCGCTGGAGTACTTGTCAAAGTTTCACTGTGCATCAACTTCTGAAGTTCTTCTAAACCTGGGGCTTTAATTCCTTTCACACTATTGAAAGTTTCTTCTTTTTTGCTCACAGATGGCGGTGCACTTGAAGTGGTAGTTGGCGGGTTGTCGTTGAGAAATGGCACTGATACAGGAATATTTTGGGCAGCCCTGAGCTGAGCTAGAATTTGATCCTCCGTTTTGATTTCCTTCGCTATATCTTCAGGTAGGAGTGAATTTGATGAAATTGCTGAGGAAGGCTGCGAATAACACTTAAAATTAAACTTTTTAAAATAAAAACGATGGTATACATGTAGAGATTTGTAAAAAAAAATAATATTCATTCATATTTCGTCTATTCTTTTTCTTTAGAATTCTAAAATGTTTTTTTTTTACTTTAGAAAGCTTTAAAGACGCAGTAAGATATACATAAAGGACATGTAAAATTAAAGTACTGGTGTCAGCAGAATTTAAAAACTTCGCATAGGTCAAAATATTCTGTAATATATAACAAAATATTTTGTACCTTTCTAATAAAAAAATCGACCATGACATCAAGGTGAAAATATTTACAATTCCTTCAAATCCGTCAAGTTTAGACTAAGATTTAAGCCATATTTGAATAGTTAGTGGAATAGTAGTAATAGTTTAGTTTTTAATCTTGTTTTTAATTTTAAATCTTCAAAACTAGCTTGCAGACCAGACTTGTCCAAGTAAAGTAGCAATATAAACACTATTTTCCTACAACCACATTAATGAATTTATATTTTTCATCTTCGGCACTCGGACTCTACTAAATGCATATTTTTAATAATATTTCGATACTATTTACATATCAGCTATCTATCTCCATTTATGTAAAACATTTAGACACTTTAAACATAATATTTACTGTGAATAATATATTATAAAATAGAAAAATGTATGTGTTAAAGACGCTTTTATTTTTGTAGAAAAGCAATAAATATTATGTTTAGACCGTATCGATTTGTACTTTTCTGCAATACACTGTAGCACTTTATATTGCACTTAACCCAACTGGTTTTACTCTTTACTGAATCACCAGGGCTTAACTAACACCTAAATGCTAATAAATCTACTCCACTCGAATGTTCATTAATAAAAGTTTGGTGATTTCCTAATAACTCTGTAAAAAGTGAAAGTTGCTTACTTAAGTGCAACATAAAGCGTAATGTGGAAAAGTACATGTGTTATTTAAAATATGTTGAGTACATATATTAAGCAAGAATTCCATTAATACCTTTGTGAAACTCTCATTTTGTTCCTGGATTTTGTGTATATTCACTTAAAAACTGAAAATTCATGAAAACTCCTCATAACAATTTTTCTTAAATAATTCTTATGTAGACTTGTATTTTTATATTTATCAGGAAGCTAAGCCAACTAAAAGACTTGCAAACGAAGTCTAACGTCGCAAGCCTCATTACAATAAGTTTAGCACCCCAGAGTGAGCCTTCTGCTAAGCTAAATGTGAACTCAGGATGATTAAAAAGTTGTTATCAAAGTTATGAGAACGGATAGAAACATTTTTGTATAGTTTTAAACACCACAAAAACTGCTTGTCGGTCAAATGATTATGATTTATTTTGAATAAAAACAAAAAGCGCTACCAAACCCATCTTTAATAACTTAAAATATTAATTATAGGAACTACAACTTTTTTATGTTTTATTTTAAACTAGCTACCCAACAGACGTTTTCCTGTCTTAACTATGAACATTAAATTTTTAAATTTTATAATGTTTCCCTAAGATATCTAAATATAATCCCTCTTAGAAGAAATGTTTATATTTTACAAAAACATTCGTCTGCCAAATAATTGAAACAAAAAAGTTTTGACGACATTGTTCCATCTGTACACACATGATGCGATGAAAAAGAGAAACGTTTATTCATTTTTATATAGATACCAAATATCGTCCAGACAGCCCTTATGCAAATAATAGAATTCATTTCCAAATTAAAAAAACTTTATTATAAAGAAAAACAAATCACACAGGTCAACACGAGAATAGACCGATACCATCTATAACCTCCTATCACACCCTTGGTAACGAATAACATAACTATTATAACTTATCAAACTGCAACTACGAAAGTGTGTACCTCTATATATTACTTTGGTAGAGCAGTCTTCTAAATCCAGTCTTAAAGAGCAACAGCCAAATAGATTCAATCAAACTTAACTTATAGCAATTTAATTAAAAATATATAGTAAAAAAAAAGAAAATGTAGGTCCTTTTCACATTTTAAATATAATAATATGTTAAATAACCTATATTATTATTAATCATAATTTATATTATAGATGTGGATTGTCTTAAAATAAATTCAGGTTTCAGGTTGACTGACGCATACCGTACATTAAGGTTACTACATACTACATATTAACCATATATTAACACTACGTCACGAAATAGATTAGTAAACATCGCAAGAAAGAGAAGATGTATGTACGACAAACCGAAAACCGGTGCGCGTGAACCCACTCCACCAGAAAAATTAAGAATATTAAAAGTAAGCCAGTATTTAATCATAGTATTTAATCATAATACCTACAGTTCTATGCAAAAAAGAAATAAAGGACAGAATATAATCAATTCGATCCAAGTACTTTAACACATTTAATTAGACCAAACTGCGTTTCGACATAATTTTATCAAATGTGTCTGCTAATAAAAATTATTATTGTATTGTATTGTATTTGATTCATAGCAGCAGGTTACACAGCTCATTTTAATAAATAAGATTTAAATAAACACAGTAGTATAGTTATTACAATAACATGTTAATAACTGTACCTTGACAGTATACATTGTGTTATTGCAAAAGCTATTAAATAATACAATAAAAGCACCGTTATGACTTAAACCAGCTAGTCAGACAAAGAAAAGTTATATTAAACTGTTAATATACTATCAAACTAATGTGATTTTGGATTTATTCTAAAACTACAAATAAATCAAAACTTATACCATAAAACTCAATCTCATCAGATTTTAGTAGCATTTTTAGTAGATTGCGTTAAATAAATATGGTCAATCTTCGATCACCAAATTAATTGACTTGTTATAAACAAAATATCATTTTTTTAAACGAATCAAAATGCAAACATGTAAGCGTTTTTTTATCCTAAGAAACTTCCAAACATCAAATATAGAAGATAAGCTAAGAGTTTGAATTGAAATAAATTTTAAACACGCCGCGCCGGTGGCATTCGTATTAACAACATCTTTACTATTAATATAAAGAGTAAAGACTTGTATGTTTCGCAATACCTACATGAAAGAAATAATCACAAATTTTGCGGTACGGTGTCACACATCCAAAATATCGTGGTGTCATTTCTATCTGCTTTATGTCATAATCAGAACAATCTAAACACCTTAAACATAAATTATCATAAATCGGAACTTATCACAAGTAATACTTTAAAGGAGTGCAAAAGAGAAATTTACGGATTTCTGTGAAGAATATTTTTTTTAAGTAATTATTGATTAAACAATAAATGATAATAACATTGAACTTTCTCAACTAATATTGTAACTATTAAAAATTTCATTTAAATAGTTTATTTAATAACTATAAAATAACATGACTTACACTATTATGAAAAGAATTATTGAGAGTTAAACTTCTTTTTAATAAATATAATATTTTTGTTGATTTTTTTTCTACCTAACCCTGTAATCAATTTTCAAATGTTACATGTCTAAATAATTTATTAATTTTGTTTCTTAAATAATAGTATAATCATAGTTTGCTTGACAGTTGCATAGATATTTTTCTCAAAAGAATCTTCGGGTTTTCGGATTTAGAATTTATTGACACAACAAAAGTCTCGCATAAATAAGAGAATTTATAAATATAAACAATAAATATCAATACCGATAGAAAGGTTATCGATAAAAAATATAATGCTGTAAAAAAACAAAAAGTATACTATTTAAATAACAACTGATTATAAGTGACACGTAAAAGAAGACAAGTGTTCTGTTAATTTATTTATTTGCCCCTATTTTAAGCCCTGACGCAGAAAGGGGCACTATAAGATTGAAGTCGTATGCATACGTGTCGGTCTATGGAATCATGTTCCTAAACGAATGGACCTATTTCGATGCGGATTGTTACGTTTGAAAGGTACATTGCGGATGGGTTACCACGGGTTATTTCTTTTTTATGAACAGCGGCCACGCTTTATTTTTTCCAGTTGAATAAAATCAATACTTATTATAATTAGATGATTCTCATTTAAGTAATATAGACATGGCCCAAAGACTCAACATAACATAACTGCATTGTAATATTAAGCACTATACAAAAATATTAAAGTGCAAAAATTATGCAATCAATGTAACACTGTCATGTGAAATCATAATAATATCAAAAAAAAGGCTTTATGATAGTGTTAATATACCTCATGATTCCTTCCATAAAATAATCACAAGTAATTGTGTAATCACAACTGGTATTTTTGTAATTGTATAATAAAAAAAAAATGTTTTAAAAGCAAACTTACGTCCGTAATTTTTAAAATGAATACAAAATATACTTACATCACTTCACCTTGATTACCTACCTAAAAATATTCTTCAATAATAAGCAATAATACAATTAAGTCAATTTTTATTAATTTGTAGTAGGGATTGTTTTTTCAATAATTTTAATTGAAAGTTAATTATGAATAGAACCTTTGCAAATATAGTTCAGGTCTAGAATTAATTGTGATTAATTTCGCACAAAATCTATCTTTATTTATAAGTACAGGAACAAATGGGAATTCCGTTAGAGGACGTATTTACTGTTATAAGTATGCCAAATACAAAGTTGAAATACTTTTAAGATTTTGTATAACAAAGTAAACAGTATTACATATATTTTTACGTTATTGTATTTAATAAACATGAAATATTAAAAAAATAAGTTAAGTTTGGTAAATTCGCAAATTCGCAGTTGCGTGACAAAAAACGTTTTTAACATAAATTAATTCATTTTGTAACAAAATCTAGACATCAAACTACAATTCAATAAAATTATAAATAGTAAATCCGAAAAACAACAAAGTTATTTTTTTTATTCGCGTTTTACGAAAAATGCGCTTCACCTTCGCGAACTAATAACTCACAACTAACAGTGAAGTGATAAGAATATTTAAAAACATCCTTAATTATTTAATAAAATATAATTCCACTCTATCTAAATGTAATCAATCGCAGTTAAAACCCGAAGAATATTGAAAGAAAAACTGTAATATGAGAGGAATGTATGTGTAAGTATCTATAGACCATATCAATTTTTATTTACAACTATTGCAACTGTAAATATCTAACGACAACAACTTCAATGAACGGCTATTACATATGTGAATCCCTATATAATACATCAATTTTAAAATACGACTATAGAATTTGTAAATATCTATAGACCACATAAATTTTAACACACAATCACATCTGTAATTATCTACAGAATGTCTTTTAAAATTAACATGTATCACACACTTAGTCCCTGACACGATCAAACCTCAACAAGTATATGTTATGTTTAATATTCAATTTATGTTTTGACGGACATTCTTTAGATATGACGTTACATCCCATGGATATTCTAGTAATTTTGTTACGTTTGGGATACTACAAATTTTACAAGAGACTAGATGACTAGATTCGAACCAGACATCTTCGACACACATTTTGGACAATTGTCAGTTATTTCCACCCGCCAGGTGTAGGAATGGTTCCGAGCAAAGATATTATGATTAAAATGACCTTGATTCGACCGCCTTATTGGTTGAGGGGCTAGCGTACACGCCTAACTCCACCGACCAAGGCTAGGATTCCATTCCCGACGGGGGCAGGCAATTGTGGGATGGGCATTTAGATGGCTGCATATAATTTGCTTGCTTTGGGGGTAAGATTCAATTTGTGTATATTGTCTAGGAAACGTGTAAACAAGTGTGCAATTACGTACATTTATGGCATTTAAAGTCCGTATGAAACTATGTCATCGCCGAAAAAACCCTAAAATGACTGTCGATGTATCATGTTAAACTTGCTAAGCAACTGATTGCTTGATCGTGTAAAGAGCATCATAAATGTCTTATATTAAATGACTAACTACAGTATAGTAATAACATCGAAAGTGGATAGATACTTCGGTGCTTATCTTCTAATTCCATAAGTAATCCTAGTTCGTGTCTGAAAGTGTAAAGCAATAACACGTTTTAGTGGAACATTCATTTTTTTTTATTTTGTTTTTGAAACGAACAACATCAATAATTTTTATATTACGATAATATACAACCAGCTAAAGTATTTTTACCAAGAAGTCAATAAAATCCCAAAATTTAAAATTCAAAGCTACGAAGAATCTTGTGACTTAATACCTAATTTTTGCACGATGAAAAGAATAAAAAAGTTGAAAATTATGCCAAGAAAAATTGTGTAAAAAAAAGAAAGTGTATTAAATGTGGAATCATTGTTTTATTAGTTATATTAATAACGATTTAAATATTGTGGTAAACAAGTTATGCTACCAAATAACTATTTATTTCATTCCGCTCCAAAACATAGATAAATTTACAACTACGAGACGTGTTTTTTTAAGAAAGTTTTATAAGACTCAAAGAAAACAACTTGTAGGCCTTTGATTAACTTAATATACTTACTATGAATATAATATATGTAAGAAACTATGGATTTGTCCAAAACCAGCTATTACGGCAAATCTTGTTTTTAAACCCCACGCAAAGAGGGGTGTTATAAGTTTGACGTGTCTGTCTGTGGCGTCACAACTCCCGAACGGATGCAGTGATTTCAATAGATTTTTTTTTTGTATTAAAGGTAATTTGTGAGCTAGTGTTCTTACACATGTTTAATGAAAATCGATTGAGCCGTTTTCAAATATGTGGGGGTGAAAGTGGGGAGATAACCCGATTTTTTTTATTTGTAAAGGGAAATTAAGGTTTTGTGAAGGATTTTTTTAAATTCTTAATTTAATTAACGTTTTCAATACAAACTGTTAGATGCTCCTCATTTCAAGCGATATAAAGTTTTGCATTGTCGTGGTATTTTTATAAAGATACGTGTGAAACACATATCCCTTAAATTTATTAAGGCTAGGATATTGGAGCGCTGTTGGTAGTACGTGCAACCTCAACGACTGAAGGGCGATTTTGATATCATAAAAATATTTTTGAAAAAGGTTATTGAATTATCTTTTAAAAGAAATAAAATAATATTTAAAAAATATTATACCCGTTCACTTTGCATGGGAAAAAATTAAAATGCTGAAATTCCTAGTTTTCTCTCAGTCGAACGGAATAAAAAGTATACTATGTCCTTTTCGTGGTTCGTATCTACGACCCCATCAATTTTCAGTCGTTCTTGACTTATAAGTTAACTTTCCCGACTTTCTTTTACATATATAGATATTCCATACAATTTCATGATATTGCTTCTTAATTCAGAAGAGAACTTTAATTACTGTGGATTTTCAATAATGGCGAATGATCAAAGAAATTTGTTATCAAATAATTGGAACATTCAATAAAATGAAGTTTAGGGAATAGGGATTACTTTCAATTAATATTTTCCAAACCACTTAACACAGTGAATGAATAATTTAAGAAGTCGAGATTTGATAATTCCTTTTTCGAAAAGTAGCTCACGATTCCGTGTTGGGACAATTAGGACAATTTGATCAAGATCCGACCAGATAACTCACAAACCATTTGTCGGATTTTGATAAAATTGATAGAACCCAACTCTTAAACGTAATATTTTTCAAAAAAGAATAATAAACGTATAATTATGACATTATTGGCCGAGTACTCGCTTAAAAAAATATACAAAAAAAAACAGTTGAATTGGTAACTTCCTCCTTTTTAGATTCCGTTAAATAGAGGTATAGTTTCATAATCTTCAGTTTAATATGAACTACACTAATGAAGTAAAGTTCTAATTTATCAAAATATTCGACTTAAGTAATAACAACGAAGAAGAGACTAAAACACAGTAGGGATAAACCTCGGTGTTGAGTGAAAAATTAGTAAAGGATAGAAAATTGGGACATCAGCATGGAACAGTTACTTTCAGTATCATAAAATGTAATAGTAAAAAAAGTTATTAGTCGATCGAGGCTGAGTCTGCATTGTTTTGTACTGTACAGATAGTAGTATTTATCATTGATATTTTTGTAGGTAAGTTCGTAAAGATTTTTTTTAAGTCTAGTGAGCGATTTTCGGTATCTTAAAACATCGGTAAACAGTGACCGGGCTGTTATAAAGCTTGGACTATTGATTCAAAGTCAAACAGTCGCACGAGTAAATTTTTTTATGTAATTTTGATCTACTCTAAAAAAAGACGTAGGTTCTCATTTCGACTGCATTTTTTTTTGTTCTGTTTTTTTTTGTACGTTTGTTACGACCAATAGCCAACCGATTTAGATGGTTTTTTTTTTAATTAGACGTCTTTAAGTTTGCAAGACTTAGTGTACTATAATTATCTAGATACCCTGTAAGTCGCGGCTGTCTGCCGCGTCTGATAATTTGTTTCCAGCTTAACTCAAAACTATTAGGTTTCAAAAATATATATGGGACCATTTCGGAATCATTAGCTGTCTTTCGAAAAACGAATGATCAAATCGCGACGTGGTTCCTAACGAAATAGATGGACTAGGTTTTCACCATGCTTAATTATTTGTCTTTATTTTACAGTAACTTTCAATCTTTCGTTTCGTTGATTTGAGAAGAAAGAAAGAGTGCTCCTATAATTTATTTAGATTTCTTTATTTAATACTTAAGCTGATTGTCTAAAAAGTTTTTGGATAATGATAAAATATACACTCTCTTACATGACCTATCACATCTAGCAATCAGACTATTTCTCAACAATATTTTCACAAAATATGTCATCCTCTCTGGACAGATAATTCAATTAAGTAATATATCGTCCCAAAAATATAATTTTATTTTAAATAAATAAAATTTTATTGTTTATTTACATATGCAATTGTAGTACTGCAATTTTTAAATTTATTTTTTTCATGATAGACTATTACGAGTAACAGGAACCAAAATGTAACATATGTTTTGTTTTAAACCTAAGACCAAAGAGATAAATTGCGACACTGCAATCGGATATGTGAACGAATGCCTTCTAAATTATCTTCGCTTTATTTTTATTTCATATATACAATCTACTTTGATTTACTTTATTTAAAAAAATTAAATAACGCCCTTCCTGAACGCTAACCTCGCTCAAAACAATAATTAAAAATGTACATTCTTATCTTTAACATATTCTTTAAAAACCTATTTTAAATAGATATTTGAAGAAAGAAGTTCAATTTGATCCATCTCTATTAGCGTGTTTCAGTTTCAGTTTACATAGACAAATACCACGATTGTACAACTTGCAAATAAAAAATTGCAACCACATGGAAATGGTAACTGTTTCAATCCAAAACTGCTTAAAAACTTTTGTGCTTCATCATAGATTTTTAAGCTTCCGTTCACCAGACCTAGGAATACAAAATGCCTCGATACAGCTATTCGACAATTTAATGTGAAACATAAGTTGAGAAACGTATGAAAGGAATCATAAATACGTGTTTTATAGGAATCAAAATAGCCTCGTTATGTAATAACAAACATTGGCCTTTTTATAGTATGAAAAAGAGCAATGGCTCTTTCTGTGATATTTAATTTAGTGATATGATGTTTTATGAATACAAATAACCTCCATGAATATCGATTACAATTAATAATAATTAAATGTATAAACGACGAATATAAAGTAATTAAAATATACTTTATATACACATATGTATAGAGATGAGCAGCTACAATTATTTAAAAATGAATTCCGTCACATACTGGCTGACAAACTATACACAGCTCAAAACATGTGAAACATCGTAACTTTTCAAACATTGGATATCGTCTGCGTGTTTCAAATTATCCTTTCATCCTTCAAAACACTTTTTTTTATTTTAGGCACTATACGTCACAAATAAACCGTCACAGATATCTAAAACAAGACCTTTGAAAATGGATAGTAAAAAACAACTTTTTATGTGTAATAACAGCTCACAAAATTCTTTAGGTAAGTTTAAATGAAAACACAATTAAATAAACTTTGCTCTAAAGAAAATGCTTTTTATAGAATTGAAAACATATTTTTGAACAAACCACGCGCTTTACGGACGTATTCCTGCAAATATAGTAATCATATACTTTCACTTATTAAAAAAAAATAAGTTTTCAGTTTTAGAAAAAACTAAGGGTTAATGGGGTTAACCACATTTTCCATAACCATATCTGCAATAGAAACAAATGCAATTAATTCTTTCCAGAGAGGGGATCATCAAAAAGTAAGTCTTTTGTGAGTTTACGAATTTTTTTTTATCGAGCCAAGTTTAGTTTAACCATGTTACGGTTTTTAAACTTACCTAGAAATATTTTAAACTATTGGTAGGTAAACATTAAAAGTTATTGTTAAGTAACCGTTCTCAAAGGTCTAATTTTAGTTGTTTGTGAGCATATGTGATAAGTATAACGCCTTAAAATTTCTTGTTACTCTTCGTTGGCATTTTGTAAGTAAGAAAAACGTTATCTTATAACGTTCACTCACTTAAATTTCACGATATTAAGTATCACAATAACTATCAAGATTTCCATATCATAAGAAGTAATGTTATACCGGACAATCTATTCTCAATTTATTAACGATCATGCACTATATTATTGTACAGGGCCAGATATTTCAGTTTACTTTACATAAGGCAATTGATTTTTATTCATGACAATAGTACATAACAATAGATATTTGTTCTACAAAATGTTTAATAAATACTGTTGACGATTATTAAACTTAATAACTCAACTGAACGGTACTTACACACTATTAATTAACTTTATAAAACAAATACTTGAACTTTTAATAATTGGCTGTTCGAGCTGCAGTCGAGACGTGTATGTGTCCCTTACTTTTTTACTCATATCCCTAAAGAAGTAAGTAACACATACTACACGGATAATTTTTCCCACACATACTGAACGCCTAATTTTCTGACTAATTTTTAATTTTAGCTTTTTTCTAATAATGAACAAAGCACATTTTCTAAAGTTCATAATAATACAATATTATACTAAGACCGCATTTTAAATACTCTACATAATATTCTAGTTGTTTATTCACAAGAACGCACACCAACTTCTTTACATCTTTCACAAATATTTGACTGACGTACTTTTGTAGTTATGTAGAGATAGCATAAAACAAATTAACATAACACTCAAAATCGCACAGCAATCAGTGCACGTTAGAAATGTGTAATAAATAACGTCTAAAATATAACCCATCTTACATAACCTGGAAAAAAAACCTTGAAATTAAATATATGAGATCTATTTTGATATTCATTTATCAACTTAACATTTGATGTACGTTTTATCTTGATACGTCCAGAAATCGGATTTTTGTTTATTGATAAAGAAAAAACTTCTCGCGTATAGAGCTCATTAAGGATAACTTTCCAGCATATGTTAATAACAACAAAAACACTAAAAAAATATTTTGTACAATGAATTTGTTCAGCTTCTGAAATAATTCCACTAACGCTTTTGAATCACCTTGACACCGGCACTTCTATAAAATTTGTGAATAATTATTGAACGATCCTCAGATGTTTTACTTCTGCATAATGTATCTGACCATTGTTGGATGCTTTACAAAGGGTTATAACTATCATACCGGAATCGTTAGTAACCATTAGCAAGTCTCTGCTTTGAAGTAATATACATGTACATTTATGTAGTTAAAATATTTTTGTAACAAAATAACGTACGTTGATAGAGAGAAGAATATAATTTTAAAGCAGCCTTAAAAGATTAAACTAATTAAAATGTAAGGAATCATGAATAACTAAATGACAAGAAAGCTATAGAACAAGCAAGCATAATTAAGTTTTTGCAGCGGCCATTCTGTATCATTAAATGCTAATATGACTAGAAATGTAAGGAATCATGAATGACTAAATAATGAGGGAATAAAACATGCAAGCACATAGGTATATATAGTTTAAATACTTCTTAAAATATAGTATTTGTCGTGTTTGTATTTGCTCATAGAGGCTTTATATATAATGTAGCGAAATATGTAGATTTTTGGTCGAAGGCATGCGTTTTTGTAGATCAAAATTTAAAAAAACTTGTACACTTCTTACACAACACTCACAAAAATGTTGCAGTAAAACAATATGTAAACGTTAACCTTAAATAAGGCGAAAAATCTCCGCAAAAGACAATGGAGACACATTTTATCCCAAATTCGAAAGACACAGAAAAATGACAAGTTACTTCAATAACTTCTTAAACTTGGTGTTGCAAGTGTTTCCAGCTAGGCCGTGAGCCTAGTGACGAAGTCCAGTTGAGAAGGGCTGCAAGTTATCTATACACTTACCAACTTGGCGATTGTACCCGTGATTTAGCATTCGCACGACTTTCAGTGTTATAGGCTTTTTTGTAATTATTGCTGGCACAAGTTTTGTTGGAACGCCGTAGACGTTGAACCGACGTTAACTGTTTGTACCAGGTTGGTAAAGTTTGCAGTAAGATACAATTAGTAGAGCTGATTTTCTTCTCTGAAGTTGCTTGAAATCGCAGTGAATTTTGTCTGGCGGTAGGCGAAATGCTCAATACCCTGATCTCCATAAATTACAATTAGTTAAATCAGTTCGGTGAGATATTTTCATGTGCTCGATTTATTGTAAATTTCGATGTTTCTAAAGTTGGTAATCCTCAAGATATAGTAAAGATCTAATTTAAACAGTATCAATAAAAAGAGACACATCTGTTTCATGTAATCGTACTTATCAAAAACACATAACAAAATTCGGATTTTTTTACAAAAAAATATACACAGTTAGCATGCTGTTTATAATCGCAACTTACATGTACTTATTTAATTTTATATTACACTAAACCTTTAATTAATGTGATTTTAAAATCCTAAAGTTCTTTATGAAACGTTTTATTTTCTTTATTTATCATTTAGTGAATAATATATACTAGCAATATATTTTGATTGTAACATATTTTGCCTTTTAAAAAATTACAACTTAATAAAAGAATTAACATTAAAAAACAGAATATTCACGACATTATTTTGAATAAACTTATAATTAAATTTAATACACAAAATAAAGCTTCAATCCAAAGCTTATTTATTTTCAACTTGAATCAGTGAAGGCAATTAAAAAATTTTGGCAAGTACTTTGACAACCAGGATGCTATGAGTGCTTAAACTACTTTATACACCCTACAAACTAAATAAATCTAAAAGCAATTCATTTTAACTATTTTCATATGTACTAAAATCGTGTAACACAGTGCAATTAATACCATACAGTAAACCTTAAATTTAGTGCAGTATTAGTCAATGATAGTCACGGATGTTATATACAAAAATATGAAATAACGCTATTGATAAAGCCATAGTTTCTTTTTTCATTAGTAAGTGAATTCATGATTCCTCTCAGTTGCAAAAAAGCATAGCATGAAAAAATTCTGACGTATATACGTATTAAAAAACTAAAAATAAATGTTCAATAGGTTGGTTTTTTTTGTATATTTAGTTTCGAAATATTAGTGTGTCATACAATCTCTTGAAATATCACAATTAGTATACGTATAAACGTCAATTCCCAATGGAGTAATGTCGTATTCTCATAAATCAATAAATTATTTATTTACGACCAAAACCAAGAACTAGATATGAGCACGCAGCTATACAAAGTGTGCGTGTTTTTTTGTAGTTTCATAAAACGTTATAAGAAATGATTTATTATTTTTAAATGATTACAAGAAACTAAGAAATATATAAAAAATGGCAACATTAAACGTTCACTAAAAATGTAGATTTAAACATGAACATATTATATTTGTTAAAACCAAACAGGCATACGAACGAGTGGGTTGCTTTAAAGAAAGCAGCCACTGCTATCTCTGCCTATATAGTATAAAGGCAGAGACCTCTATATAAATTAGCTACCAATGATTTGCCGGCTTCTTAAAAATTTGGTTAAACCTTTTCTAAAAAATCTGGGCTGGATTATCATGGTTAAACAGTGTCTTTATAATGGAGAAACAATTCCTTTAACATGTATTTCTCCTTTCGTGTCATTAATTTTTGCTATCTTAATTAACTTTATTGGGAATTAAGTCGAACTCATCGAAAAATTTGACAGTATGTGTTAAGAAAGCCCAAAAGGTCAAAAATAGCCAAAAGAATTCGCTTAAGTCCCCTAAATGGTTGTAGCATAATTTGAACAATTTCGTTTTTGTCATTTTTTTATTTAAATTTTCTAAGACATTTCTCCATTAGCAGTGTTATGCGAATAAAGACTTCTCAAAATTACCAACAGAAGTAGAAAAGTGATATTTGTACATACAATGTATAAAAACGATAGTTTGCCCTTAATAAGCATATCAAAATATATAACATTTTCACGTCAGTGATCTTAAAACGCGTTCACTTTAGTCGCATAAAACTTAAAGATATGTTAAATCGTAAAACTTTGTTTACAACATTAATATTTGTCTGTAACACATTCTTTTAATGTATGTATGCGGAATCATCTAAAATAAATAGAAATGTATAGTATATAATATTTACTAGATAGCTCCAGATTTGTAGCCGGGATTTCTTATTCGTATTTAAAAAAAAACTATTTACTGCATTTCAAATTGCAGTTTTAAAATAAATTGTTTAAACACAGGGTTGCAAGGTCCTTGAAGGGATCGAAGAAAGGGGAAGTACATTCATACTTACATAATTGTTTTGATAAAACACTTCGAATTATGTTCTTAAAGATAATAACGCGATTAGTCGCAGATTTAAGTTACAAATCTGAGTGGATTTCTTTCAATGTTTATAATTGGCAAAAAAAAAGGTCAGTTTCTTGGATATCAAGATATTGTCCTGATAACTTCAAACCCTGGTTAAACAATTGGGCATTTTATTATTGTTAAAACTAAAAGACCTAGGAGACAAAACGTTTTATTGAAGTGTTGTAAACAGAGTTAGACGTTCACAAGTGTCCGATCATCATTATTGAAAATTCCAAAATGAAGAAAATACAATCAATTTTATAATTTGTTACTGTACTGTACGAAAACATAATTATTTAATACAACTCCAAACGCAATTTGCATGATAATTTATCAAATATTTGCCAAAACAATATTCTACAAAAGAAAAAAAAAGGTTATTGGAATAATAAAAAAATTACCACAAACAATTTAAATTAGATATTAAGTTCCCAAAAAATACAAATCTTTGTTCTGACTTTACAAAATCCTTTATACATTATTTTTCAAGATTTGGATTTATTTAAGATTAAGATATTATTAACTAGTTACAATAAAAAAAACTAGGTCCAAAACAAGTACTTTTAATTTATTTACTCATAGAAATCTTTATAGTGAAAAGAGTCGCGCGAGCGGAATAAACATCTACTTATAACAAAAAACTGTATGCATAAAATTGATCGTATTATTCAATCTCAAAATCTTCAACATCGACCAAACACTGATTAAGATTATAACAAAATCGAATAAGAAACACACCTGTGGATCCCAAAAAAACAATGGCAGAGTGTTAACACCGGATTCGTTCCGTGCGTTTGTTCCCTGTTGCATCCACATCAAGTCTTGGGACTGTCTCGGTTGACTCCATAAGGAATTCTGACATCAAACAAACACAATTTAATGAGCAGTTGGCTACCTGAGGCTTCAACTGCGTATTTTTCATTTTATGGCATAAAACAACGAATAGTACACAGCTATCACAATGGAGACAGCTGTGGAATATAAACACCATATACAGGTGAGTCGATGTCCTGAAGAAGTCCGTCCAATAGCTGTTCTACCCGACAGAACGGAATATGATTTTCCAATTATGGTGGCAGGAATACAATTAATACAATATTATTAAAGTAAATAATCATGTCATGATGAACTATAAAGCTACATAACCATTTTTTATCGAATTTCGTTACTGTCTGGAATGTGTCATCCGAAAAATGATCCAGTAGTTTTACCTGACGACGTGATTGAAAAAAATTGACAGGGCAAATATTCAAGAAACATTCTGTAATCTGTTTATTATAATATTATTTTCAATAAAAAACAGTAGCAAGTTGTAGATTTCAGATATGTTAATGTTGCCTTCCTATCATATGCCCGGAATTGTAGGTCACATATGCAATTTATCAAGGAATACGACAATAGTGAGCACTGTCGGTATGGTGAATATGACGTGATACTAATACAATGTTGAGCAAACTAAGTTCGGCGAAATTTAGTTGTTATTCACAGAAAGTGTTTAACTGTTGAAATATATTTGGTCGTTTCAGAGCTTCACAATCACAAACAAATAAACTAATTTATGTGTATTTTTATTTTAATTCGTGCCGTGTGCTTGGATTAGATTTCTATAAATTTTAAAGAAAGAAAATCTTGGGCGAAATTTTTCCTTCCTTTAAAATTTCTAGAAATTTAACCCAAGTGCGGGGCAAGCACTAAAATAAAAATACCTTGAGAGAAACGGAAGTTATGGCCGTAACAAATGTGATTTCATCTGTAACGATGATAACATTTAGCAGGTACTCAGAACTGTGTATCTATAGGATCTAACTACCCGCCGTAACGGGTAAGAAAGGAATTGAAAATTTAGCCACGGATCTTAAATGCTAAATGGTTAGAGCATTCGTAGGCTTAAAACGAAAGGTTACGGTTTCAAGTCCTGTCTGGGGCGAAATGTTTTCTTTCTTTATAACTTATGTGTTTTATTATTATACTAATATTGCGATGCTTTAAAGTAACCTGAACAGTAATTACCTCAATGCCCAGAGTAGGTTGTTGGTTCATTATTTCGTGTGAACCTTGTGGTATTGTATCAAATCCCGACATTGGAAATGGTGATATAACGTCCTGAAACAAATTAACGCGACCATTACCGGAAAACCCTGTACTTTAGTGAAAATACTATAAGAATGCACAATTAACATTTACATTTTTTGACCTATAATAAATATCTTTGGGCAAATTGCTCAATTATATGTTTAAGTTAAGAGTATCAATTAATGATGCTAATACATAGAAAAAAACATAAACACACACACCCATACATATCATAATCTACGTTTATAGAACAAAACATGTGCCATTCTCGGGAATCGAGTCCAAGCCATGAATGATGATTCCGAAATTAGGTGCGTACACTATGCCTTCGACCAATGAGGTGACCAGACTAAAAAAACTATAATGTACATCCTTTTCTATTGCGACAGCTCTGATATGTACCACCTGATAGAAATTTAAATTCAAGACGTGTTTTTTGCAATTTTCAAATAAAAACAACGTTGCCCGGGAATGGATAGGTTCCTGATTGATGATAGGTTTGTCTTGTCACCTATCCTTTGTGGCGGCACTAAGTGTTTTTGGTTAATTACGGGGTTCCTGGTTGTACCTCGCCTATCCCGTCAGGGATAAGGGCGTGCAAATACATTTTTTTTACTTTAAGAAATGGTTAAATTAAACCACCTTAAACCGTAATGTATATAAACCATCAGATCAGTCGACAGGAAAGCCCTAAAATCGCCGAAGTTATCGACGATGAGTTACATAACTCCCAATTGCACAGTATAGGACATCGCTGAAGAGTGGCAGGACTATCAATATTTTATAGGATACATTTTGACGAGTGTGTCCAGGAGCTCCATAGTCTAACTCCACATACCTTATCCGTCTCTTCATCGCAGCGGACAGATACCGCTGGTACTCAGTAGCCATTTCACGTATTCAAAGAGGGTCGCCACTTTTTTTTATTCACAAAGCTAAGAACTGGAACTTCTTCCTAAAGCAGTGTTTCCGGAAAAGTAAAACTTGGCCTTTTTGAACGCAAGAGCAAATGTCTTCTTCAAACTTAGCACCCCATTTTGAGTCCATTGTACAAAAATATCTATTCCATCATACACTAACCTGAACAAAAGGAACCATAGGCCCGTAGGACCCGAGCGGCCGCATTTGCGCGTCGCAAGCTCGTCGTACCATCAGGCTGGAGTTGAAGAAACCAGCTCTAAACCATTCGTACATGTCTTTTGACGAAAATGGCCCTTGTATAACTTTCTGTAACAAGATACGTACTATTACTACAGACCATTATTACATATAAGTAGCAGCTGTTGTCCGCGGCTTTTCCCAAGTGGTTTATGATCCCACAGGAACATTTTTTCGGGATAAAAACTATCCTTTGTGTTAATCCAAGTTACCCTCAACGTGTGCCAAATTTCATGATAATCAGTTTAGCAGTTTTTGCATGAGGGAGTAACAAACAAACAAACATACAAACTTTCGCTTTTATAATATTACTAGGATAAGATAATTTATATGAAATTAAGTGTTAGTGTAAAAACTAAAAAGAGTATGCTCCGTTAATCATGTGTATAGAATAACTGGTGAAATATTGACAAAGCAGATATACAATGCGAATGTTGGTGGATGTAAATAGCCGGGGAGACCTATGCCTGTTTTTTTAATCTCAGAGACTAAATTGACATTAACAATGTTGTAAGATTTTTGCGATTTATAAATAGTGTCGTGCTCTTATCGGAAAATGTTAATGAAATCTATTATCGATTTTTACAAGTTATACTGAAAAATGTGAACATGTATATTTAAAATAAATGAATACAAAATTAATATGCTACATAATCGTAGATTAATAAAATACGTTGTTATTTGTATTTTCACAAACACAAATTTATGAAAAAAAAACACTTCTATTTTTACTTGAACACACAAAATTGTCAGGTTCGTCATCTACTTCTCTATTTAAGCTATTGGTAATGTCGAATTTATGACCCAGTTGACAAATTTTGTGTTTGGTTTTAACATAGTGACTATATAGTCCTTCCATCGCTGTGGATTTACTTGACAGACCTTCTCTATACTTCTTTTAATTGCAAAGTATTATTTCTTATGTAAAATAACAAACAACAACAAACTAAACAAAAACAACGAAACGATAATCATACAAGTATTTCTGTATTTGGTATAGTTGCTTAGCACCATTTGCAAGCATATCATTTGTTTACTTTGGAATTAAATGAATTTGTATGTTTTATCCAAGGTGATATATTTTATTTATTTAAAACTTAACACAATATAGAAAAAACAACAATGCAACAGAATGAAAATCACGAAAATCACTATATCTGTAGGTAATTCATAATTTTAACCCAACAGGCACAATGGACCCGTTTGAACTTTAATAGTTTGAAGGACGAAACAGGTTGAAATAATTAAAAGCTCGGTAAATTATTGCTAAAAACCGACTTCGATTTCTATATTGTCTCGTTTTTTTAAATTAATTAAATAACATTCCCTTTTTTTAATGTCAGGTAAAAGTTGGCTAATATACTTAACCTAATTTCGTTTTATTGTTTAGCACAGCACTACAGAAAAATACAGGTATCATTATTTGTAAATATGACATTTGCGTCTGTCAATTCAGCCTGTGAGATTAAAAAACAGACTTATAGGTTGACATAGCATGATCAAATCGCTAGTTTTATCAGAGGGTGGAGTCGTGAAATTTGTCACTCGATAATCCCTGCCTACCATGTACCTAACGATTTGCAGTGTAAAAATATGATTATTACATAAGCATAAGAAACACATGTAACGATATATCGCATCTGTGGTTTAGTAATCGGAGTAGACTTCTTGAGTTCCCGGATTAAATACCAACAACAACAAAGAAAGAAAATGAAACTTGAAAATAAAACAATATTAGAACTTACTTTTGGATCTTCATAATACCACTGGTCGTTGAGGTTATTTGATGTTGGTTGTTGACCAGAGGGCATCACATTACCGTATATTGAACCGAACGGAACTTGTGAGCTGGAGTGTTGGAGTCCATGCATGGGGAATATATTGGTTTGAGACACGTGATTTGGTATTTGTATGTCACTGGCTGATGATATTTGCTAAAAAAATAAATCCGTATTTAGTCAATATATTAAGTAATAAGTTTTTAACAAAAAAATATATTTTTGTGACTGTAATACACATTTGTGAGCTTTGACATATTGAATCGTTTCCATTGTTGGAAGCACTTTTGTACTATATTTGCACTGATTCTTCTTTCTGTTTTTGACAAGGTTTTATTTGGAAGGGCTATTATTCCCAGCAATAGACTATTTATAATACATGAAATAAACCCAAAAACGATAGTATAATGTTGGGAAATTTATAAGGTCCTTCCATCTCTATCACCATATCGGCTACATTATGACAATATTATTCTTATCTGTGAGCAACTTAGTGTACAATAATAAAACTACTATTTACGATTTTAGAGACAAAATTATGTTCCACACCTAATTCCAATGTAATACTTTACAAAATAATAAAATTCAAATTAGATATTAATTGTAAACAAAAAATCATAAATTTGATCTCAATTAAATTTAAATTGAGCCAAACGTTTTTACACGGAATAGGGTTACCAAAATCAGTTTATCTAAAACAAGTCCAATAAACAAACAAATTCCAAATATATGGACAAATTGAGAAAATCTTCCTATTTCAAATTGGTCAAAATGATAAAAATACAACTTAAAATCTATGAAATTGACAACCAACGGCAAATTATTTTTAAAACACGGTTTACTTTCAACTAGCGGCCTGCCCCGGCTTCGCACGGTTATGAATTATACATATAAACCATCCTCGTCAAGCGCTTTATCTATTAAAAAAAACGCATCAAAATCCGTTTCGTAGTTTTAAAGATTTAAGCTTACAAAGGGACAGAGGAAGCGACTTTGTTTTATACTATGTAGTGATACAGGCTAAGCTAATACAAAAATAAATCACTTACCGGATTGCTGCTTTGATTTAAAAACAATGAATTTGCCTGTGGCTGCATGACAGGTAATGGATTATTTGATTGAAAGCCACCCATCACTGGAAGGTTGTGCAATGCAGACGCCATTGAAGTGTTTATTTGCGAATTTTGTATCACCGGTGATAATCCTTGCATCTGCATGACCATTCCATTATTTGTGGGACCAATGGGCAAGCCCAGACTTGAATTTAATGCTACGTTCTGTATACCAACATTTTGTATACCCTGCCTGGGCATCACTCCTGACTGTAGGTTACTGGAATTTAAAGACAATCCATGTGTTGGCAACGATGGATTTGTCATTCTCATGAGTCCAGGATCCTGATTTTGTATGGATGAAATCATTCCTTGTGCCGATGGCGTTTGTTGGACTGAGGATTCTATCTTATTAATGTCCTCCAGTAGACTTGAAGGTACACTTAATTTTGAATCATGCAGTGACATATCTATAATACCTTCTATGATTTGATCCTCTGATATTGTATTTGTGTTTCTGTAAATTTTTAATATATTAACATTTTGGAACCTCAGCTGAGTGACGTAAGTCGAAATATAAGCAGTGTATTAAAATAAGTATATTGTACAACTATGTGACTGTAAATTTGTAGTAATAGCAGTGGAAATCTTAATAGGACTAAAATAAATTTGTGTTTACATTAACCTAAAGTTAAAAATTATCAACAACCCCAGAGAAAACCTAACTGTGATGTAGCCAATAACCATCTTTAACAGATCAACTATAAAACAAAAAGATCCGATTCAATATTGATTTATCCATTCAAAAGTTATGATGCCACAGACAGACACAAACATAGACACGTCAAACTTATAACATAGTCATAATATTAAATTCATTTTTGCGGACTGTCTAGTATGTTTAAATAGTTAAATAGCTTAAAAAAATGTTGCTCCGGATTGGATATGTGCCCAGTTGGAGATAGGCTTGGCACCTATCACATGGGACTTAGTGTCTTCGGCTAGTCATGGGTTGGTTGTGCCTCTGCCTAGCTCTTCGGAGATATGGGCGTGCAGCTACTTACTTACTTATAAGTACACAAATTAAAAAGCACCATAACCAACATTAACAATAATAATTAAACAATAAACATCAAAACAACAGTGCAATTCACCATAGAAATCTCTGCTCAGCATATCTCAATTATTTAAACATCTACAAAATAATAAAAATATATTCTTACTCTTCTATTTCATGGCTATTCAATGGTATTCCATGTAAACTGTGCGTTGGTCCTGTTGTGGTTGTTTCACTTCTGTCGGCCGAAGAGGCCACAATATTCTGGTGTTTCTGACGTAAACTGTTGTTTGGTGTAATGATCACCGATTGGAAATTACTCTGCTCATTATTACTTTCACTGAAGTTTATATCCGATCTCATATGTGCGTCAAATGTCTTACTCTCCGAAAATTTACGTTTTCGTTTATCGTCCGTATTGGATGGAGCTGGTTCTGGGTCTGGTGGGTTCGCTTCTAGTTTTTCCGGGATGTTTTGTAAGTCAACAAAGTTTATATTGGTGTTTTGATTTGTAGAACTTGATGTAGTAGGTTCTGATGGGCCGGTACTATGAGACTAAAAGTTTAAAAAGATAACAAAATTATAGTATAACTAGCTGCTACCTGCGGCTTCGCCCGCGTTTTCACAGAAACCCGGTGTGCGATCGGAATTAAAAATAGTCTATATGTTAATCCAGGTCACAATCTATCTGTCTTCCAAATTTCAGACAAATCCGTTCAGCCATTTGAGCGTGAAAGAGTAACAAACATCCATACATCCATACTTACAAACTTTCGCATTTATAATATTAATAGGATTTAACAAAATTTACAAAACCGTTTATCTAAAAATACCAATACTGATTTGGATAACATATGATAGATGTCATAGGAAGATCGACAAAATATGATACATATCACAGAAAGATCGACAAAATATGATACATGTCATAGGAAGATCAAGAAAATATGATACATGACATAGTAAGATCAAAATAACTACGAATAAGAAATGTGTGCACATGTAGCTCCAAAGCATCAGTACATCAAAACGAATCAAAATCAAAGTTTAGCATTTAAGTTTTACTATTTGCAAGTTTTTTTTGGAATATTATTAATAGTAAATATATTAGTGAACCATACTATGTATACAAATAAATAACATAAAACAAATATACATTCACTAACAAAAGCATACAATGAAATTAAAAAAGTCAGATGTTTGTCCTCATTAAAGGATATGATCATATTATATCAAAAGAATATCAACTCCATAAGTATCAACAGAAAAAGAAAATTGATTACCCTTTTGTATTTTATGTCGCCAGCATCAAATCGTTTTGGTGATAACTTCTTTGCTTTCTCCGAAGCCCACCACTCTTCGGAGCCCTCTTCCACAGTTTTAGAACGGATAAAACTACCTTGCGTGTGTGACCTTGTAAGGGCTGCAAAGACAGAAAAGGATTATTGCATACGTAGAGTTTAGCCCTACTAAGAAATTAGTTTGCTGACATCTCACATAAAAAAAACGAAAAAAATATTATAATAGTTCAAGCTTTCTTATATAATTATATGTTGTCAAATGCTTAACAATATCAAATGTATATTTACAGACTACAATACTATACAACAATTGTATTCTACAATATCATGTTAAAAAAAGTTGCCGTACAGAATGAAATGATTTTACAGCTTTATAAATCAAGTAGTATACCATAAAATGAAGATAATGATTAATATACATTCAAATGAACGGAAATTTTTTGACCCCATTATTTTTAATAGTATTTTTGAGTGCTACATAATGTTTTGGAACCGAAACCGTACTTTTTGAAATCACCTCCCGGACCACGGAAAAAGAGGGGTTTGCCCTCGATTTTTTCCCTTTGTCGCATGATTTTTGCACGGTGTTGCGGAATTATGGATTAGAAACTGTATGAAACTGATGCCGTACATAATGAAATGACCAAATTACCCTTGAAATTGTCAAAAAATCCAAAAATAATTACCGGCTTTGTGGCTCACAATTTTTTTACGGCACTGCGCGCTTTCTTATTATTTTTTATGGATCTTTAGAGGGTAAAAATGCCGTACAAAAATATATGACCAAAATATACTCACTCTACCTGCACTTTTGAGTTCTCACCTGCACTCAGTTGGACAGCTTACAAGTTACGGCATAGTGCTAAATCTTATTATTTTATGCTCTTCTATCGTCCTATATACGTCACCGGGTGGTTCATGTGATCGAAAAATGGATGGGCCTGTAGTCTATTAACTATTTATTTCGCATCTAATTGTACTTTAAATTAAAATTACAGCGAGTAGCCAGGAAGGGGCTTATAGCGACTTATTTGTTATTAGATTTGCCATTTAGTAACATGGAAACAATACTGCTATAAGCGTTGATGGTAGAGCCCCAGATAAGAAACACGTCACTCGCAGGGGCGCTCATCGCTACACCAACCATATTCATGACTATGAGTTATGACCACTTCGCTCATGACCTTCCGATACATAACACATACATATACACTACATAGTGGATTCTGGAGTTGAAAATCAACAGATTAAATTAATAGACTCAATAACGATCAATAAATTATCTAAAGTAAAGATAATGACATTATAGTTGGCCTATCTGTTATTGCAATGGCTATAAAATAATTGACATGCATTTAACATATAATTCAAGTATATATGTGTATGCAAATGTTAGTAGATTACTTTTCTTTGCACTCTATATAAATAAAAATCCAGTTGCTGGTAAATAATGTCAAGGAAATATTTTAAAATCTAAAGTCTGTCCCTGATAAGATTTCGAACCGCTGAACCGTTGGAATGTATAACAAAGTCAATTTTTTAGTAACGGATTAGTGATTAACGAAGTTAATTATTTAAATAACGATGCTCAGCTTTGTGTGAAAGCTTGTATGAATATCATAAATATTCTATGTTGAAGATGTCGCGGTTAATAAATATATGAACGGTTTAAATAAATAATAAGTTTAACTTACAATAAGTGGTTTCCTGTGTTTTAGGTATATTGGAGTCGTCATTACTGAATCCATGGAATGCTCCCGTCGAGTCAAACGATCCGGCACCAGCCTCCGCGTTGTCAACCGCCCTATACACAAACGCACCATAAAGTGTGTACTTTATCATATAACAAATTTATTTATAATAGTGTATACTAGGTAAAGTATGTATGCACATAATATATACCTTCGCGTCAAGCCCCCTTGCGCAATAGGCAAAGTGCATTCAGTACCCTGTTTCCTAATCCTTGCATATCTACCTAGTTTCCTTCTCTTAACTATTTTCATAAAAACACGCCGGTTCCGGTAATGCTTGACGTTAACTTCAGATAACACTCAAGTGATTTGGTAGTGAAATGACCTAGGATCCATCCACATTCGTACTGTATATCTATTTTGTCAATTTTTCCGTGACATTCTTTCCATGACCAAACCACCCAACCATGGTCTTTCTAATTTTCTTATATAGTAACCATATCATATCATTATAGCATTTTCAAACTAAGAAAAAAGTTTAGTTACCAACATGGCAACTATCTAAACCAATAGAATTCCAAGAAAAATATTTACATTGGTAGAGTGTTGCCTAATGCCCGGTTCAAGAAACGAGTCGTTTTGATTACGGATGGTAGTATTTTGTACGATTAGGGAGATTGCTAACAACGGTTGAAAGTTTTTAACAGTTATCTCAGAACAATTTTTAAAATATGAGTAACGCACGGAGCATACTTTTAAGTAATCTACAAATGGTTAAGCTTACGGATTACGTTTCATTGATTATAGGATCCAGACAATACTTGGTCTTTTTTACTAAAAGTAAAAGACTATAGACAGAGTATAGTAAGCATTGTAAATATCTGACCCAATTACGGTACTTTCAGTGTATTTTAAAAGGGGAATATTTGCGGCGCTTACTATTCGTTACGTAAGTAACGTTTTAATTCTAAATAATGCTTAGTAATAATAATGTAAGGATAAAACACTGCATGTTTCGAAAGGTATGGTCACGACAAGAATATAGTCTATCATTGTGTAACATGGGCTATTTTCATTGATACTGATATTATTATAATTGGGAAATCTATCTCTACGCTTCCACAGCTAAACCATTAGATAGATATCGATACAATTGATCTGCATACAGTTAAAGACCCGAATTCAAACATTGGCTACCGTTTTTTAAAAATTAAAATCTAAGGACTATAATTGGATATGAAAGTTAGTATGAAAATCATGTTGAAGTTAATTTAAGCTGCTGCCGAGGTAACAAATCTGCGCTGTAAAACAAAACACATTATAAGCCTTCAATCTCAAAGTAATAAGTTGTGATTACTCACCACTCGGGTAAATTCTCTTCATTATTCTGGTTGTCATTATTAACCCACGTTCTGCGATTGGAATTCCAACCTTGTGGTCGATCCTGACCCTGTCTCTCATTCCAATCTCGATCTGAAACGTAATTTTTTTAGTATTCATGATATGCACGAAAATAAATGCTTATTCCCAATATGTCCCTTGATCCCGCAAACACTTGAGTCCAACGATTTATCCCAAATATGCTTATCCCCTTTTATACCCAAATAAAACTAAATCACAGGCAAACTTTTTTTGCGTCATAAGACGTCAAACAAACACACGTTTCTTCTTTGGTTAGAGCAGGGTTTCCCAAATTTATTGGTAGCAGAACCCTAATTGATATTATTTTTTGGCGGAACCATATTTCATTAAAAAAAAATAATTCGCGAAAGTGCCCACGTAGCGCAACGCACGCATGTCTCAGAGGCGGGTATCGGGATATGGCGATAAATTGGTAGGTTTTTGTACACATTTGTACAGGCGGCTTACTCTCACCACTCAACTAGAACGTTCAAGATGTTTGACGCGCACGGTAACGTAGTTAAATCGAAGTCGTCATTAGATGTAGATATGAGTCTTTTCTACTAATGTTTTATGTAACTAGCGGACGGGTGCGAAACCCCCGCACCCCTTCTATGGAACCCCAGTGTTCCGCGGATCACCATTTACAAACCGCTGGGTTTAACAACTTAAGCCACGGACACCTATTGTGATGTGTAAGATAGATGTTATAGGTGCGTCACAGTGCTGTCGGGACGTTAGCCTTGATGTTGCAAGTCTAACAGCTATCCCTCAAGATCTGAACAAATTGTCAAACATCGTAAGGCGGCAGATGCGAAATCGATGGATTCTTACCCGGACAAATTGCTGCAACAGGAACATATTTCCCATGCGCTCACAGGTTCGAATCCCGGGACAGGTCACTCGAAATGTGTTTTCAATTTTCTTATCAAACACAATGTTGCCCGGAATTGGATAACTGCCAGGTGGCGATAAGTTTGCCGCTTGTAACTTGTAGGGCTAAAGGTACTTTCGACTAATCATAAGTGCACTGGTTGTACCTCAACTGAGATACGGGTATGATGTTACTCTTTTAGTTGATACTCACCCCATTTGTCTGTATTGGACCTGTTGTTCCTTGGACTGTCTGAACTAGACGTGTGTCGCCATTCATCCTCGTCACGAGACGCTTGTTGCCTCCAATTCGTATTATTCGCTTGCCGTCTGTTAAATAGACAAACTCATTATTAAAACCACTAAACATTTATCTTGTCCTATATGTGTAATGAAAGAAGAAGACAAACACAATATTAATAGAGAAAATTATAAAAATAATTAATAAAAATACACTCTCAATTATTATAATAGAACAATTTCAATTCAAAACTATAGCCTGTTTTTTTAATCTTACAGACTAAATTAACATTACAATATCGTAAGTATTTTGCTATTCATAAATAGTGCCGTACCACTATCGAAAAATGTTAACAAAAAATATGCTTCATTATTGTAAGTTAATAAATTTTATACTTGTATTTCTATATATATTCATTGTCATTTTGTCTTTGGTTTACAACGCTATGCAGTATTGGGCTATGCAGTCTTTCCAACACTGTGGAGTTACTTGAAGAAGCCCTTCTCCAAAAAGCTTCTTAGTCATTTAATTTTGAAGTCTTATTTTTATGTTAAAAACAACAAACTTTTTCTATGGCAAAAGACAGCTATTAATTACGATGCTCCCCAGATAGTAAGAAGCAACCGAACCTTATAGACATCATATATGTTGTAGGTGCGTTACAATTAGGCCAATTGTGCAAGTCTGTCAGCAGTCCTACCCTCCGAACTAAAACACGACCATGTCTCTAAAGCGGCAAGAATAGGTAAGACGGCGGATCCCTATCCAGGCAAGTTGCTGTAAAGCTATCTACCACCAGTAGTATTGTTGGTAATGAACTGTTTCGCTTTTGCTCACTTCTTACAAGATGTAAGTCAGGGGGAAATATACACATATTTTCAAACTAAGTATCAAATACATATTTCTGTGTATTAGTATTCTCGCTTAGCACTATAATTTGCTTGCTTGTTTGGATTAATTCTTGTAATTTATACAGGCCCCACATCTATTCATTATTTTATCTAAAATAAGACACATCGTTATTACTGTGTATATATACAGTAAAACAACGATGCTACAGAAGCAAACTTACTACCAAAATAACAGTAGGCTATTCATCAATAATTTGTACACAATAATCATAAGGTTGACATAATTTACAACACAGTAAATTGTAAAACAACTGACTTTGATTTCAATACAATCTTGTCCAATTAAATCAAGAATTGAGTATTTTTCTCAATTTCATCGGCAGACCCAGACTTGGTAGCAACGGGACTACCTCAGAGGTACCTATCTCTTAAGGAATCTTTGTAATAATGTTATCTTTTTCGATGTTAGTTAACCTCTGGTATGCCGCGACTTTAGCGCTGCAGTATAACTGGATTGCGCGGATCCGCATTCCGGCTTGCAAAGGATTAAAAATGGCTAATAAATTTAGGGTTGACGTGTCAAAGATCAAAGTTTTTCATTTTTTGAAAATCGACATTAATTTACGTTGTAAAAAAATCGGTATCATATGACATATATCAGACTTCTTCTTTTATAACTATGGCTTTCGATCGATTTTCACGACTACTTTGCAAATGTCAATTTAGTTAATTGTTATACAATATAGTCATTAGTCACTATGTACAAAGTCATTTCAGGTCAGGGTTTTCAGTGAAGCGGTGGCTTCGTTACTAAAGCTCAGCTAGTGAGATTTGACGGCAGCGAGGAAATAGACGACACACTAATTTCTTGATGATTACTTCATTTGTGCACTTTCACTGAACAAAATTAATATAATTCCCACCTAAATTAACCAGGGTAGATTGAAAAGTACTCAGCCTAAAGACAGATCCATTCAATTCTAAAAATCAAATCTACCAACATCATTTTCAGTTCAGTTTAGACTAGTTAATTGTGTGAAGTTCGAAACGTGTGCAACTATAATTAGTTGTGATTTTTTTTTAATTTAACAAAGCAATCGAACATACTTTCTGTAAATGGAGCAAATCGAGCGGCGCGCAGCTCGCGATGTGAAGTTTGAATGAGTTGTAACTCATAATACACTCGAAAAGGTCTGTTCAAGCAAGAAAAGACTTCACCATTCTTAACAAAAATTGGTATCATTTTCAAAATTTAGTATGGAGGCAATGCGCTCATTTGGAAATATCGATTGGAGTATTGACTTCAATGTGTAGCGAGTGTTGACTAAAACACAGCGAGCTCACAGTTAGGCCACAGGCCGAACTGGGAGTTGAGCTCCCTGGTGCTACTCGCCAGCTTCTTGCAGCTCGCGCAGCACACAATATCTGCGTGCCGTCATTAAGTACATCCATAACAAAGCGCCATCACCGAAAGCCATTCATGATGATATGGTCTGTACATTATTCAACTGTGTCTTGTTCAACCGCCAAAAATGGATAGAAAAATTAAAGCTTAGCAGAGAGAGCGTGAAAGATGAACCTCGATCTGGAAGGCGTTCAATGTCTACTGACGAAAATGTCCAAAAAATACTTGATTTAATCATGGCAGACCGCCGCAGATTAAAAATGAAAGAAATAGCCGAGATTGTCATCTCTTAACATAACATCTCTTATGAAAAAACTCAAAATATCATAGTCAATAAATGGGGTTACCACATACCACAATGGGGGGATGTCTGTGAAGTGGGTTCCGCGACTGCTTTCAGTAGGACAAAAAAGGCGGCGATTTACTATTTCACGTGACTGTTATTTGAAGCCGATGCAGATGGTAGTTTTGAAAATTTTTGTAACAATGGACGTAACATGGGTCCTTTACTGTACGCCAGAAACAATAAACAATCAACAGTGGAGAAGACCTGGTTCACCACTCCCCAAAAGGGCTAAGGCAATTTTATCGTCAAATAAGATAATGCCTTCAGTATTCTGGGACTCGAAGGGTGTGATTATGATTGATTATCTTGAAAGGGGTCCGACTATAAACTATGATTACTACTACTTTGTCTTACTGCGTCGTCTAAGAGAGGAAACAAAAGAAAAACGTCCTAGAATGCTTAGAAAAAAAGTCCTGTTTCATCAAGTTAACACGGGTGGTGTTCCCATGTCTGTGCAATCAAAGGCTGAAATCCACAACTGTGGCTTTAAACTATTAACGCATTCACCTTATGCACCTGATCTGGCACCGTCAGACTTCTTTCAGTTCCCTGACCTAAAAAAGTACTTCATATTTTGACTCTAAGGGAAAATCATTTTTTTCAACGGTTTAAAAGCTTTGAATGAGAGATGGAAATAGCATCAAACTTGACTTGGTTATTGATGTAGAAAATGTAACTAATTTAGTATGTTTATTTTCTTGGTTAGGTCGAATACAACAATTTCATTTTGAATTTGAACTCAATTTTGAAACAATTTCAAAAATACTTTTTTTATGTGAAAGAGTGTATTTTGAAGATGGTCCAACTGACACCAAATCTAAATCTGATGACTGAATGAAATACTTAATTTTCGTGTACATCGAAATCTAAGTCGGTGTTTTGCAGTTTTAATACGGCTAAGTAATGTCTAAATAATAGTTAACAAACCTGCGGAACATTTTATTCCAATCAGTCTGATCATTTCTTTCTGGGGTCCTTCCGCCCCCAGCGCCACCGTTACTGTTACTCCAAGATCTTGCACCATGTTCCTCGTCCCCACCACCAAACCCTGCTATCCTTGGACTGCCCATATTTGATAGACCTCCCCCTCTGAAAGACATTTTTTTATTAAATATGCCGAAACCTATTATAGGTAACTGACGTAACTTTTGTAAACGTAGCAAGATACAATCAAACAGCCCATGCAACTCAAGAAACAGGAGGTGGATCACAAAAGTTCTTGGATGGCGAAGACGACCAGAATATAGACGAAAATTAATCGATGTAGTTAAAACATTGACGACCAACTTTGACTACTGCAATTTATTTAGAAACACTTGTACTTTCCACAATATATTTTATTATTTTTTATTTTTATGGTTTAGCCAACCGGTTTCGCTATACAAGCATCATCAGAGCTATATAACAACTGAAGCCTGAACTGAGTAACTTGATATAAAATGACAACTCAAATGTCATATTGAAGGACTTTAACCCTCCATTTCAATAACCTACCTACAATAACAGATCAGTAGTAAAACTGCCCGGTAGATAATTATCCCTATATTGGTGTAGGTTTTCTATGTAGAATGGGATATTCCTCCATAGATTCATTGCCTTGCAACTCGTAAAAGGCGAGCATAGCTTAAATGTGTCATTATTAACAAAAACCTTGGCGGTAGATAGCAGCTGTGCACCTATATGCCCGGCTGACACCCACCGCCTTATCTATTCCTGCTGCCATAATGACAGTGCTTTATTCTGGTCTGGAAGGTAGCATAGCTGGTAGACTTTCACACTAGGCTCAACACACCCATAACTTAAGTGGTGTCCATAGACCTCAATAGTATTTTATCATCAAATGAACAGTGTCTTTGTTCCATTAAAAAAAAAAGTACTATAGTCGACCCACGACTAGCCGAAGACACTAAGTCCCACAATGTGATAGGTGGAAAGCCTATCGCCAACCGGGCACATCTCCAATCCCGGGCTACATTAGTTTTATTAGAAAATTAATATTACACGATTTTTTCTAAATTTTTTTGGTGTCCGACACGGGTTTCGCACCCGGGGCTCAAGAAATCAAACATACCACACCAGACTACAGAGGCGATCAAAATGTCAAAATCGCCAAACAGTATGCTCTGATGGATCATTCGACTCGAATGACCATGAAAGTATGTATGTGCGTGAAGGTATGTATGTATTTGTAAGATGGCCTGTACTTTCAAATATTTTTCTACACTACAAATTTTAATTTATTTGGTCACTTTATACTGAATGTTGTTATTATAACTAACTTCTAAACTACCAAACTTAATTAGGAAAAATTACGGTACAATATGTAAAGCACACATTACAATAAGTAAAAGAAATAATAAAATATAACTACGTGTTATCGATTTATAACACGTATTTAGGATGACACGTAACACGTATTTTATATGATTTGACTGTTACCGCCCTCCCACGGAGAACACGGAGAGTTGAAAGTAAGCGGGACATATAAAGTATCCTTAACCCTTACTTAGCAAGTACCTACCAGACAAATTTCACTACGTTGGGTTCAGTAGATTTACTTTTATTTTTTTTATGATATTGGAAGGGAAACAAGCAGAAGGATTTCCTGATAGTAAGAAATTCACCCCACCTAGAGACACCAAAGGTGGCAATGGTGCGTTGCCAACCTTAGGCCGGGATGTTAGGCCTCGAGCAAAAGTAAGTTTACCGGCTCTACCTTACCCTCCGAACCGGAACACGTCAACGGCAAATGTTGACACTATGGCGGCAGGAATAGCTAAGGCGGTGGCACCAATCTGGGCGAGTCGCTGCAAGACTCTACCACCTAGTCAGATGTCACGGTGATAGTGTCGGTAAGCTTATGCTCGCCTTTTACGAGCTGCCTGGCACAGGAACGCAGATGATCTATTTTGCAAAGGAGCCCGGACGAACACAGGGAAAAAACTGCTACAGACAAGTAAAATATCTAAAAATGCGCTTACGCCGTTTTTTTTTAATTCTTCGATGTACAGATTTCACTCTTCTCTTTTATCATAAGTATCGATAGGTAGATTAGTGTATTGTTGTAAATTTAAGACTACAAGTAATTCTACAAGCGAGCCGACGTTCGTTGCATATTGCATAAACTACTGCCCTTGCCATTCAAACCCAATAATTAAGAGGGGGGTACGGTCGATTTTAAATTATCTTTTAACCACGGTGACTGACAGCCCCTAGCCATAACCTAACATACTTCTGAGACTACTATATCAAACGATTTTCTTTTCGTAATATCTTCATAAATTTTATTTAAGTACATTTATTATTTACTAGATATTTGTAGCTGGCGTCTAAGTCTGAAAAACTTTCTTTAAAAAATCATACACAAGTATCTGACGTTCACCTGAAGAAAAAAGTATTACGTAAAAAAACTAAACGCAACTAATTTAGAAAAAACATTTCCATGTAATTAAAATTTACTTAAAACACATTAATGTATTTATACTTCATTTAAAAAAATCTATTATTAATGATTGATATTAAATATTTTTACATACATATGTATCTTCACGCCAAATCCCTTGCGATGTAGGCTGAAAATATCGAGTGCCAAATGTCTTTTCAAACCAGGCTGCCAGGCTTCCTGTATGTATGTATGTATATTATGAATTACCTATATCAAAAAGTAATAAATATTTACCTTCCAGGTACCGGGCCAGGAGTGAGACGCAAGAATGGCATCCTTGGTCTGGGGCGCATATCAATCATGCCCCGTCCTCTTCCTGCACCAAATCTGTCCCCTGGGCCCATCGAACCGACTGGTGCTCCCCCTCGAATATTTTCACTCTGAGAAAACAAGTTTTGTTAAACACAATAATCAATTATCATACACAAACACAATATATTTGCACATTTTATTAATATTCTACACGTGTGAAAGGGTATTGACGAGATCGAGAGAAAAGACGGTCGCAGTTTTTCGTAACGATTGAATTTCATTTACACATTGAGTAAAATTAGTAAATTTTTAGTAGCATTTTGTTCAGTTACAAAGCAAAAGTAAAAAAGTAAAGTTGCAAAGCAGAAGTAGAAGTAATCATGAAGAAACTAGCGTACTGTCGATGCCGCCATATCGTCGATCACCAAAGCCACCGATTTACCCAAGCCTCTGACATGAGTTTCTTTGACGACTAATTTTAAATATTTTAGGGCCGACCAGATGTTTATGTCAACTTAAACATCCGGTCTTTATGTAAAGTTTTTTTATGTTGTGTAAACTTAAATTTGACTAGTGGCAATAGCTAACTCCAATGCTTAAAACAAAAAATAATCATTTTTTTATTTTTTTTTTTGTTTTATGTACACAAGTGAAGGAACGAAAATCTAACACAAACTACCAGTCTAATGCAATCATCAATTCTACCTTTTCAAATCTAGTCGTAAACATGGGCCTTTACTAATCTACCATATTAAAATTCTAAATCGTCAGACTGCGGTAGATGCAATATCCTAAATGTATCATGTAGTTGGTTGTTTCAGTTGTCTGATGTGCTGAAAATGCTGAATGAACTTTTATATCTTGGTAGTGCTTGTAGCAAGGTTGGAAGGATGGTTACACCGCGGATATAGAAAAGAGAGTGTGTGCAAGAAATAGTGTGAATGGAGAGCTGGATAAGCAAATTCAAAGTGAGGTTTAAGTCAGGGGCTAGGACTCACTTTGCATAATTCTGTGCTTATCCTAACGTTACTTTATGGAAGCTAGATTTGAGTGTTTTTGAAAAAGCTCGAAATTAGGATAAATACCGTCGAAATGATAGAGCTACGAAAACTCTGTGATATTACGCTCACTAACCGTATTCGTAACAGGGAGATCAAACCAATAATGGTATCGAAAGAAAGCGTTAAAAATGAGTAAAGCGCAAGCTCTTTTGATTGGCAAGATTGACATATTGAAATATTGACTAAACAGATGTACAATAAGAGTGTGGATGGATGTAGGTACAGACATAGCCCCAAATTGACATTCCATTACCAAATTGCGGGTTCTATCTGAGGGTAGTGTGAAGATTTGTATGAAAAGAGTAACAAAGGGGAAAACGCTAGGCAGGTCTTTAAGGATCGCAAAACTTGGGTTTAGATAATCTCGACCTTCCCCGTAACTTGGCGTGAAGATATGTATGTACGTAATTTTTAAACTACGGTGACTGGCTTCAATAAACGAAAGTCCTCAAAAATATTGCTAAATGAAATCTGATGTAAAAATTCATGTGATACTATTTTGCAAAATGAAATATCTTATATAAATATATGAATGCAAAATAAATATATCTTGTCATAGGATTGCAGTAATATTAATGATATGGACCCCGAATGGGGTTTCCTGAACTTATATTAAAGATTCAGAAAAAAAAATTACATCAAACTATTTTAGAAACTAGTTATTTGTGAATGAATGTGTGGAAACAGAGTGGAATAGTTATAATTTCCACAAAAACTTTCATTCCCAGTTTATAGTATTTTGTGGTTGAATTTCGAAAAAAATAGCCTATGTTAGAAACTTGGATCTTTAGCTACATGTATATCAAATTTCATCATAATCGGTTAAGCGGTTTAGAAGTGAAAAAGCAAGACAGCCTTTCGCACTTATTATATAAATATGTATTCTAGGGCTGGTTGGTACAAATTGAGCTCTAGGAGCAACATCACAAAAATACACCATGTCGTCTTTTAACACAGATATATGTCCTAAAGTGCAAGACTATATAATCAGAAACTGAATAGCTACAAAATTGTTAATAAAAGTAAAACTAGCATATTCACTTGAACACACAGCAAAGAATATCTTAATACTTTGTTTACTATTGGAATTATAAATTAATTATATTTTTAAGATCAATCTATTGAAATAAAATTAAGACAATAGGATTTAATCATAAAATTAGAAATTTTCAATAATCTCTGTCAATTTCTATCCAAAACATATCTAAGAGCAATATTGATCATATTGGCTTATAAAAAAAAATCACATCAATATCAGACAGACATGTCAAACTTATAAAACTACTCTTTTTCAGTTTGGATTAAAAAGTCAATCAAATATGACGGATAATGAGGCTGTATAAATTAGGAGAATATAAGGATCCTTCTCTCCCTCGGGGCCTGCTATGTTTAGCCAGGCACAAACAGTTGAGTTTTTAATTTATTTATTATACAGCCCTGCTATCATCAAAAAAAAATTTAGACACATGTTTTACTAAACACTATCTACTGATGTCCAACCAACAACACGCTACACGTGGATGAAGTGTAAGCATGTTATTGACTGGGGATCTAAGCTTAGAAATTATTTAGTAAAACATGTGTTCAACAGCTAAATATATTTTTTTTGTAGTAAGACCGGTTGTATTTATTTTAAAAGTTTTAGTAAATCACACTTTTTTATGAAAAAAAAAAACATTTACTGAGTAATATATATACAATAAAAGTAATTTATACAGAAATTAAAAACATATGCTCTAAAAGAGTCTATCTCTCTTGAGTGTCCATGGCACATATTTAATCCGTATATAAATAGTACTTGATAGTCTCTGCCTATCTCCAATGAACTTAACGTAAAGGTATGTATGTATCTAGTTGTAAATAATGATGTTATTCTCTACATAGCACCATATTGATCAGATAATACCACTAGCTTGGCCTTTATGTACTACAACTGCACTGTCTTACATTGTCAATATTAAATGATAACAACTGCTATAAAATTGTCACATCATGTTTATTAGGGCGCCTAAACACTGGCGACCATGGCCACAAACGCCATTTTCAACTACATAATCAAAAGAACAGAAATAGATATCACGACCATTGGCTAGTCTCTGGCAACCAAGTTCGTAGGGTTCAAAGCAGTTTCTTACAAAATCCAGAGCTCACTGGCCGCCGCGGCCATTAGTCGCAAGTGCGTTAGAACTCTTAATGTTAGCAATCCAACTGTTTTATGTCCTATGTAAAAATATCGATCAGAGAATATACCACTTTCTCGGCCTATATCTACGTCTGTATTACATTGTTACTAATAACTAACCTTTAAAATGTTGTTTCCCGCTTCATTCTACTCGAATCGAATATTCTATTTATTGACTAATTCAGTGAATAAGAAGTTTATTTATTACCTCACGGAAGTAAGAAGTGCAACAAAATTACCGTTTCCTCTTCGAATGAATTTAGAGCAGATGGAGGTTTTCCTCTTGGCTGGTATAATATGTCAAAGTACTTTAACTCATCTGGTGCTTCTACATTTGTGTCATACAGGGCAAGCATCTCTTCTCTGCCGTACCTATGGTTCAAAGACATTTCTATTACTTTTATTATTAGAACAACATTCAGTCACCAAGTGAATAACAACTACATTAACACCAAAATACTTTGACAAAATCTATCATCCAATCAAAGCTAGAATATAGGTACCTTGTTTTTTAAGTGTACATAGAATAGCAACTGTTTCCATTTGGTATCTGATATTATACAGCTACCAAAACCGCATGCTTATTCTATTATCATTTTGGTCACGGTTGTGCACCTCTGACGTAATTTATAAACATTCCGTCTCAACAGTACTTTGAATGTTAAATGGCTCTCTTGAACTATATATTTTTGTATAAAAAATATTAAGACCCATACAAACTAACCGTTGTTTTGCAAGTAGTACTTTTGGAGATTGATTTGTAATGGAATTTCGAGTGTTTATCCCTGATGATGTACTTGGTACGTTTGACCCTCCTGATGCCCCCGACTCACACGAACCAGTACCTCCCGTGCCTTGAGTTGTGTTGCCTGATCTTGGCGGTGTGGCTGCTGATGTTTGACCCGTTGCATTTAACCCCATTGCTCCAGTATTACCCTGAGAAACTAACCCACCAGGCCCTTGTGAACCGGTGGGTCTGGGACTTTGAGTAGCGCCGGGTCGAGGATTTTGATTGTTTGTTCTGCCGGCACTACGCTCACGAGCTAAATTTCGGAGCCACTCAGGACCAAACTTTATAAGGTTGTTACGGTCACTCATCTTGATTTGTTAAAATTTCTCGATTCTTGAATAAACTGGACGCAGCAACTGAAATAGAGTATTTTAGCACATAAATAGACTAATATATATAAAAATGAATACCCATTTCGCGTATTCATCGCATCACGCGTGAACGGATACACCAATTTTTCTACTTCTTTTTTGTTGAGTTAGTTATCGTCGGAAGAAGGATCAAATGAACAAAACGGACAAACTAAGAAAATTGCAGGGGAAATGTAAAAATGCATTACTTTAATCGGTAGGCTATTAGACTGATAAATATTAACGTAATCCTAAAACTAAAAAAGCCGACTCTTATAAACACGTCACGAATTAATAATTCTTTTTTTCGACAGGTCCACTAACACTTAACACAAAATTAAAAAAAAAAAATCCCTCGACAAAAACAACATTTTAAATAATGTAGCTAAAAACCATTTATATAACGTCAACTTGCAAACAAAAAAATCCGGATCGAGATAGGTCTAAAAAAAGTCGAGATAGGTCCGTTTAAAAGTTATGATGCTACAAACAGACACACAGACACATCAAACTTATTACACCTCTCTTTTTCCATCAGGGGTTATAAAGGCAACGCTACAGTCTAGTATTTCTTAAATTATGCTTTTATTTATTTTTTGATGATTGACATAGAAGTGGTATTCATTTTACAGTATGTGAGGTGGTGTCATTTATAGTTCGCGCATAAAATAAATTCCATAGCTAATATCTTAACACGTTCACTGTCAACGCGGTCAATGTTGTGCGATGCTTGTTTACGGTTTTGAACCAGGTAATAATGCTTATATTTTTTATTTTTCGTACATGATTATTATTGATTATTTAGCTACCTTATGTGCTTTAAATAAACAGTTTTTATTGACACGTAATGAATTAGACGTTTTACTATTATTTTTCTCATCGCACAACATTGACCTCCATCGCCTCCGCGGACGAAAATTGAATTATCCGTTTCGTAGGTCCGCGCGGTCATGTTGCCGCCAAACCGCGCTCGATGACTCCCGCACATTCGCGGCTCGCGCCGTAGCCCGTATCGCAGGTCAGTTATTGCCGATTAGTTGCGTGCATATGATGTATTTTCGATAGATTTGTGTAGGTACGTACGAGAAATTTTACTCTAATAATAAACATGGATAGTTTTGGCGACTTCGATATAACGGAAAAAGACATAACACAGATCGAAAACATCGAGTTTGATTTATTGAATAGAAGTCTCCATTTAAGTTCCGACGAAGAAGATAATATTCAGCCTCCACATTCGAAGCGACGTTGTATCATACCATCTGACACCGAAGATAGTGATGTTGAAACCAATCGAGCTATTCAAGACCTAGCCAGAAGCTCACCGCCTACGTCGTGGACTGATCCTAAAGGTAACCAGCGCTCAGTTATTACTTTTACCGAGTATCCTGGAATGCCGCTTAATTTACGCATGGCCATGATTAACAAATGACCAGCTGATTTTTTCGCGCTTTTGGTGACGGACGAGCTCTTGAATAACATTATTTTATGCACGAATGCCTATGCAATAAATATAATAACAACAACTAATGAAGCTTCGAAAGCAGCGCGTATTTGTGGCTGGATCCCAACTGCCCTGACTGAAATGAAAAATTTCTTTGCGCTCATTATTTACATGGCTATAGTAAGGCTTCCGAATATAGCTGATTACTGGACCACAGATAAAATCATGGGACAGCATTTTCCGCGAACCATATTGTCTCGCAATAGATTTGAACTTCTACTTGCAAGGCTTCATTTTTCACAAGGACATAAGGAGAATAAGACCGATCGCTTACACCGCGTCAGAGATTTGATGGGGATGATGAATGAAAATTTTAAAAAATCGTAGGGTATGTTCGCCTGTTCGCGTCCAACCCCCAATTCGCGTCCATTTCACGGACACCGTTTAAAAAACCCTTAAAAATAAGTGTACTAACAAACTAGGGAAATCAAAAGTTGTTTCTGCCTATAATACAATATATTAGAAACACACATACATAGACAAAAGTACTGTTCGCATAATTTTTCGTGTTTAAAAAAAATGAATCTTAGCTATACAAAAAAGTTGTGTAAATAGCTATAATTTTAGTAAGAAAATAGTGAACCGGAGCGCGTTTCATACGTAATTTATCAATGTTTTAAGTTTAATTAAATATTGTATTAGAATTTTTGAATTTTTGATTGTATTAGATTGTAATGAATAAAAGAATAAAAATAATTATGATTTTGATTGATTAATGTATTTTTAAAGTTATAATGAGGTAGACGCGAACTGGTATACCAATTTTATAAATCGGCCAGTTTGCGTCCACGGTGGACGCGAATTCATCTTACTATCTCTAACTTGACTATAAAGAAATATGTTATAAGGATGGGATTTTATTTTGTTTTTACCATTATTATTATGCTTATTAAAATAGCGAATTTGCGTCCACACAATTATGGTAATAGAAAAAGATATAGATGTCGAAATTTACCTGGACGCCAACTGGATGGACGGATTATACTATATACCAGTTTGCGTCCACTTTTTTATTTAAATACTAAATCTTAAGTAACTGTTTTATAAAATTAAATCAGACAGTTATAAACAGGTGGTGGCCGGTAGAGTGCATTGTATAATCCCATCGAGACTAGTACCCATCACCGCTCCGGAAGGGAACAAGCGCATTAACCTGTTTATGTCTTCTTCCACTTATACACAAACAGCTGTATGATAAATTTTAACTATATAAAGACAAAGAAATTGACAAAGGTGCAACTAGGGCACGCACGATTAGCCTAAGATACTTAGTTCCACAATGCGATAGATGGAAAACCTATTGCCAACCGGGCACATGTTCTATCCCGGATGACGATGTTTTCATCAGAAAATAATAAAGATAAAGAGCATATAAAAAATGTAAGGGAGTACGATAGAATAGTTAAGAAAAAAATTTAAGGAAACTAAACATGTTTCTAAGATGGACATGCTCGATGTGAAAACTCTAAGAGTAAATTGACTACCTGCAGATCTAACAAAATATTTTAAAGATTTTAAAATGTCTGTATTCTAAAATTAAGACATTGTGGATGCGAAAAAAAGAATAATTATATGACCTAGTGGTGACTTGCCTGCTATAAACAATTAATGATGTAATTTTGGGCTCCAAATCATCTGAGCTGCAAACAGTAATGAACTAATGAATGACGATTGGAAAGTTAAAGTCGTCTCTACATGTAAATGCAAATGAAACCAAAATAGCACATGAAAGAGATGTAGTCAGAACGTATTCAAGAGTTTTGGTAGACGTAGTACCGCTGGAAAAAATAAATGAATTTGTTTATCCCGGTAGTGCTTTTTGCAGGGATAGTTTGATTAAAGGCAATCGTAACAATAAGATCAGAGAAAAAGTGAGATTAAAAATAAGTATTTTGTTACAATAATGAGTAAGGGCATGTTCCATTTTTTGGTTCATGTTGTAAGAATGGCAGACAAAAGATTGCCAGTACAGCCATACATTGCAAAATTGGATGGACGTACTTAGTTACCCGGGGAAACCTAAGTTGACATTCCATGGGCAATTTAACCCGGGGCCAACTCTTGTCATCATAGTCTCCACGACCAGCTTCTTTGTATTAAAAAAGTAATGAATGTAAAGAAAGCTAGTGACACTTGGTACTCGATATTCTCTGCCAACCCAGTAAGGGACTAGGCGTGAACATATGTATTTTATAAAGAAAGACTCAAAACCCAACATATCGATAAATTTTCTTACTAAAATTTTGGCTAAAATTCAGCTTCATCCTAAAATAGACTATACTACAGCTAGGTTACAATATTAGTTAATTCAAAACTAGGTCTAGAACATTTTTATATTTTACCTCAAACCTGCAAACTCCACTAAGTGGACGCGAATAGGCGAAACAACCCTACACACCTGGCGAAAATTTATGTATTGATGAAAGTGTGGTTCCTTTTCGCGGCCGATTGATTTTTCGGCAAGACAATAAGCAGAAACGACATAAGTATGGAATTAAATTAGTCAAGCTGTGTACGCCTGGATACACATACAAAATTAGCATTTATGGTGGAAAACAAAATGATGACGTTAATACAACGCCTACTAACGTTGTTATGGCACTTTGCGGTGATGTAATGAATAAAGGACATACTCTATATACCTACAATTGGTACACAAGCGTTGGGTTAGCAAAAGAACTTTTATATAATGAGACTCATTTAGTTGGCACATTGCGAAAGAATCGTAAGCATTTTACCAGATAAATAGTATCTACAAAATTGAAAAGAGGACAATATATAGCAAAAGAGAGTAGCGATGGAATCACTGTATTGAGATGGAGGGATACGAGAGATGTTTTGGTTCTCTCTACAAAACATTCTGTACGTTTTCAAACTGTCACCAAACATCGCAAACAGACATCTAAGCCTAAAATAGTTATTGATTACAACAAAGGCAAGGGTGCGGTTGATTTATCGGATCAAATGACAGCATACCAAACACCGCTAAGAAAAAGAATCAAAAGGTATAAAAACTTAGGTATAGATATGCTTTTGAATACAGCCATGGTGAATGCCTTGATTTTATATGAAAGTGTAGCCAAGAGGAAAATATCGGTGCTTGAGTTTAGAAAAGAAGTTTTGAAAAGTTTATCCGATGCCGATACAAACATTACAGACCGGTCCAATCAAAGACCCAAAAGAATAAAGCACCAATTAAAAAAAAGGAAGGATCCTCAAGTAAATCCCGCCGTGAGTATGTGCAATGTTACAAAATATGGTTGCTTCCCCAGGACGTTTAGCCGCGAAAAATAGAACTAGAAAAGTTAATACCTTTTGTCCCAGTTGTCCAGATCAACCGTATTTGTGTATTGAATGTTTTACTACAAATCATTAACATTTAAGCATTACTTGCCAAGTATAAAACTGTTTTTGCTATAAAGAGGCTATTTTTTTAGTATTTTGTATGTCTTTTTAATTATTTGATTAAAGTTGTTTTATCTAGAAAACGTTTAGTTATTATGTTATAATCCTCAAGAAATCTAGTCCGTGATATTTATTTTTCAGGAGCGCTCCACTATAAAACTATTTTTTCTAAGTCAAAGTCCCTCCTTGTGCAAACCAAGCTATGTAGGATAAACTACAGGGCCGCGCGGGTCACCTTATATGTGAATTGCATCGATACTGCTGCCCGTTGGCGCAATACAGAGTTTTGAACATGGGCCTGACGCGCGGGCAACGTTGATCGACGTGGCTTGAATGGAAAGCTTCATCGCCGCTCAACATTGTCCCCCATGGCCCAAACAAAAAAATAACACTTTTTTAATGGCAGTTAACGTGTTAAAGCATCATTTTACACTAGACATGCGAGGCGGAGTACGCGATATATTTGTAGTTCGCACATAAAATGAATTCCATTGATAATATATTAAATCAAGACTACAGTAACGAACAGGTATAACCACGAACTATGTGAAGATCCCAAAGGTACAATTATCAAATACAAACACATATTTTCCAAGATCCAACATCGGTGGGGAATTACATAAAAGACATTTATTATTATTATTATGGCAAAAAACAGGAAACAAGTTGCGGCTTCCCTAAGATAACCGCAGTCTATAGACACCCTAGATGTTGTAGGTGCGTCTGTGGCCAGGGTGTTAGGCCAATTATGCAAATCTACCGGCTACTCTACCCTCGGAACCGGAATATGACAGAGTTAATTATGGCAGAAAGAATAGGTATGGCGTTGGATTCCTACCCGGGCAAATTGGTGCACGGCACTCGACCACAATAATTAGCCTTGTTGATAAGTGTCTCGAGTGACTTTAATGTAAACGCCTCTTCTAAGCAGGCTCTAACCCAAACCAGTTCTCAGTTAAAATCTAAACTCCAACCAACTTTTTTTTATGACATTGGAAGGCAAACAAGCAGACGGATTTCGTGATGGTAAGAAATTAACGCCACCTAGAGACATCAAAGGTGGTCATGGTGCGTTGCCAACCTAAGGCCGAGATTTCAGGCCCCGAGCAAACGTAAATTTACCGGCTACCTTACCCTCCGAACAGGAACACGTCAAAGGCAAGCACTGACGTTATGGCGGCAGGAATAGGTAAGGCGGTGGTACCAACCCGGGCGAGTTGCTGCGAAACTCTACCACCTAGTAGGATGTGACGGTGTTAGTGACAGTAAGCCTATGCTTGCCTTTTACGAGCCGCCTGGCAGGAAGGCAGGTGGTCTATTCTGCAAAGGAGCCCGGGCCAACATGGGGAATTATAACGGCATTGGAATAGTGTTGGTATTCTTAAGGCAATGAATGGATCAAAAAACTTCGTTTTGTTTGTCTTCACATATTAATTTATCTTGCATTTAAATATTTTTATTTGAAAATGAATGAAATTATTATCCGAGTTCATAAAACGAGGAGGTTCTCAATCCGGCCAGTATATATTTTTTACGTATGTATACCGATTTCTCCGAGGGTTCTAAACTGTTTGTTTTTGTTTGATGTGAAATAGTTTCGAATTGGTCCCATAAAAGTTTGATACAAGTAGCCCCATTAGTTTTATTTTATTAGCATTTTTTTATCTAATTTCACATATGCCGATATCAATTTTCATTAAATTAAATCATATCAGAAGTCAACTTTAAGTAAATAAAAATAAATACTTAAAAAAAGACTCCAGAACTAAAAAGTGACTAATAATAACTTTTAATATTAGTTATATAATATATTTGAAGTCGGTGCCAAGCCAATTTAATACTTAATCTCAATATATATAAATTACGTGTCACGTTGTTTGTCCGCGATGGACTTCTTAACTACTCAACCGATTTGAATCAAATTTGCACAACGTGTGCAGTTTGATCCAACTTAAAAGATAGGATAGCTTACATCTCAATTTATAATCAAAAAATTAACATCCGAGCGAAGCCGGAATAGGCAGCTAGTTATAATATAATTATTAGTTTAAGGATTGGCACAGACTTCAAACCTATAAGTAAATTGCACATAATATAAATAATAGGTAGTATATAATTAATATTAAATCTTTATTATTTTTCACATTTTAGTTTTAAAGTTGGTTTTTAAGGGTTTTATTTATATTTGACAAATACTTTTTAATAGGTTGAATTTTCTTTAGTGTTAGCCTACCCTTATGAAGAATGTTAAACCAGTAAGCTAGTCAATGTCACCAAATTCAGGTTCCAGTCAAAATGAAATTACTGTCATAATTTCAACAGTTTGGTCGAACATTTAAAAATTATTGTTTTTGGTAGTAGACCAGTAAAATGTTTACTAAATACATGTTAAGATATACTTAGGCACATGTATAAAGATACGACAATCAATGCCAGATAAGCTTCTTACTGTCATCATAAAATGAATACAAACCATTAATGATAATTGAAATTTTTGTAGATTAAAATTGTAAACAAACACACTACTACCGATAAAAGGAGTATGCTTGACACCTATTTACATTTGCAACATTGCAACTAGGTACAACATTATACTTGAATGGTCTTATTAATAATAAACACAGCGTAAATTACGCTAAGGTTCAACTATTACACTGTGATACAGACTATATAATATCAACTTAATTTTACTCCTATGTTAGTCAATGTTTATTAACAAGACGAGAAGAGTCAGGACAATAGTAATGGTAAATGTCATCTACAGGTCAATTATAATTTTGAAGAGACAGCAAAACCTAATTGCAAATTGTGGAAAAAAAACAATCTAGCACGTCAGATTAAATAAAAAAAAGCATTGAAATGGTTCCGTTCGTTAAGAAGATAAAACGCCACAGACAGACATACTTAGACATGTCAAACTTATAATACCTTTTTTTTCAATCAAGGGATCAAAAAGAACTGTATGTATTAATATTAGCAAAATGATAAGTAATTTTAATTGTACTTTATTATAAATTATAACACTTAATCAAGCTGTCTAACTTCAATGTTTTTTGTAGATTATAAAATTAGAACAAGCAGATAAAAAGATGAAAGAGGAATTTACATGTTGGAGCAGAATGAAAAACTTGTTTTGACCTAATTAATCAAACAAAATAATTGAGGTGACTACAAATGCATAATAGTAGTGAATTGAAAATAACCTGTAATGACAACTAGATAAAAAGAAAGAAAGAAAATTATTTACTTGCGGAATATGTGTGTAAATGAGATGTTACAAAAGTATTTAAGTATATCAACATATTGTACCATATTTTGGTGTGCAAACATTTTAACATATATAAAAAATATTATTCAATTACATATTCTTTAACTGTTAAGCCAATTATTTATATTTATAACTAGTTTAATTATTTATTACCAAAACATTTAAAATCTATAATTAAATTTAGCCCTGTCTACCGTAAATTATCACCATTTAGACACACATAAAAATATAATTGTACCCTTGTCATCTCAAAATAAGCTTCTTAATATTTTGTTTCAATGCAACATGATGAACTTGAACTATATCACAACCACATGAACTGTACATACAATAATTTCGTTATATAGAAATCTATGACATACATCCTCTCCTATACAACACAAAAAAAGTAACAGCATTTACACAGATCTCATCTTTATTGAACACTTTCGATCCTGATCCTTACTTGTTCCATTACATTTTTATTGCAGCCATGAGCAAAATGTAAAAAAGAACGACGGGTTGCACTCAGGGAGTGCTGGCATAAGTGAAAACTTGAATATTAACGTTGTGCATTTTTTAATATTTTGGAATGGTTAGGGAATAATTTTTCACAAATTACTTTAATTATCAGTATGAAAGTACTAACATTTATGTGGTAGAATACAATATTCATTTATTGCGCTATTGGATACAAACATGACTACACGAACATTCACGTAAGCGCCCTGCGCCGTCTTACGAATTTTCGATCAGGTCACGTGTCCTGACCCGAGTTTAGTTTTTACCCTTTCCAAAAAAAGTGCGCAAAGCCGCTAAAGAAGTTTTCATTTCAAAAAGACCATTTTGAAGGCATACTCACTATTGAACAATATTAATCACAATAAATAGATATTAAATAACGCGTCGTCACTTTGTTTGACAGGAATGGACTTCTAATCTATATTTTAATAAAAATTTAGGAGGCGGCAAACGAGCAAGTGGTTCACCTGATATAAAGTGGTTCACCTGATATAAAGTGGTTCACCTGATAGAAAGTGGTCACCACCGCCCACAGACAGCTGCAACACTAGGAGTATTACAGATGCATTGCCCACTTATAAGGACCAAGGTTTCTTGTAGGTAGAAACCTACAAGAAAACATATTTGTTTGAAAATACCACCCTCGGTAACTGATTCCAAACAGCTATTTTCATCAAATGCACACCATATGCAGTTTAATCCAACTTGAAAGATAAGATAGTTATCTCATTTTCATTTATCTAGGGCAAAGCCGTGGGTAAGAGCGAATATGTTACAAAATTTCAAATTATAAGGCTACGGTTATATAAAATTGAAAGCTGCCATATTTTATATCAATGAATTGCATAGTACAAGTACAAGTTTGATAATTTATTAGTATACCAACATTCAAATCTTAGAACACCTGAGTTTTAAAGAAATCTTTATTTTAGTTTTTTTTATACAGATTATTTAAGAAATTTGTACATCTAACTTTATTCAAATATTTTTTATTAGTCCTGACATTTACAAATAGAACAAAAGACTTATCCAAATAGACACTACAGTTATGAACTATGGTGCAATTGAATTTTATTATTTAGATTTGTAGAATTGTTAAATCAGTATTAATAGAAATCAAGATTTGGTATTCAGATCAGGAACTGATTTAGTGTGGAGACTAACAGTAGTATTGATATGAAAATGTTCTTTGACCTGAGATGGAAAATGCATACATTTGTATCTTGAATTGGCATAATTGCAACAGCTAGCATCGAGTCTAAGAGATTGCAGAGGCTTTCTCATTCTAAAAAGTGTACAATGGTGTGTGGATGGTACGTTTTTGATTAGTTCTCTATTCTCCAGTTGATTAATTGAAATAAATATTCCTGAACATTTTACACAAATTTAATCTAACTCATAAATTAAGCAAATTATATGTTTGTGTTATGTGTGTTAGTCAATGATTCTATAATATAGAAATATTTAAATAGATATCAGAATAAAATTAATATCCACCTAGACCCAGAAGTGTACATATCACACAAATGCCTGCCCCCGTAGGGAATGGTATGCGAGCCTTGAGGTTAGTCAGTAGAATTATGCATGTACGTTAATTCTTTGACCAACAAGGTGGTCTATTCTGAATGATTACAAACAATAGAATGTTATTATATTTTGTGTTGTTATATAATAGAAAATACTTTGTTAAAAATAAATCAACTGTTGCAAAACTAAGAGCAAAAACCTGTCGTATAATTTACAATAAAATTGCTATAAGTAATTAAAATCATCACTAACCATGTCAGATATTAAAATTTGTTGTACTAAATCTATTGGATTGGGATATATTTTACAGAAAAATAATTATATTTTTGGCAAATCGCATTCAAATAAACACAAATTCTTCGCATAGCATAAACATGAAGTTAAGACTATAAGTTGAACAAAATAACAATTTCTTAGAAATCATTGCTATAAAACTATAACTTAGTATATCTAGATATCTAAACTTTACAGTGAAATAAAAACTTAATTCCTTTAATGTTAAAATTCCTTTGTTTTTAATGTTTTTTTTAATTAATGTTTCTTAATTACCAATGAATAAAAGGTGTTTATTTCTCTTTAGAGAAGTAGTTAGTTGTCAGTATGGGGGTTTACAATTTCACCACATATAAAATTCATGTGTAATGTGATTGTTATTTTGACATATCACGAGTAGGGATCCACCGCTTTACCTATTCCTCCTCAGGTATCAGGGCTGCAATGCACCTTTAACATCTATGGTGTCCATAGGCCACGGTTGCCTCTTACCATCAGGAGAACTGTATGCTTATTTGCTGACCTTCACTGACATAAAAAAGTATGACATTTTACTGCAACTGACTTCTAAAAAAACTATTGATTACCTGTAACACAACACCGCCTTGCAATAATTAATATTTATAAAATTGACAATTTTACCTTTGCTTTTAAATAAAAACATAATAACAATTTGTATTAACAATTCATATTTCATACATCAACAGAGATGAGAAACAAACAAACAGATATAAACACATACAAGTCTGAGTGTAACAGACACTTATACTCTAGACTCCTATATGACTTGAAAATAATTGTAGGTAGGTATATCTATTTTTATATATACTTTCTCTGAACTCTGTTAATTGCTAAACATTAAAAATAAGTCCTTCGCATAGCTAAGCAACTAGTAAACATATGCAGCTAAACAAGTGATAGTTGCTAACAATTTAAGGAATATTTCAAATAAGTAATTTGTGTGCAGTTACTTTATATTATTTTTTATATTTTGAAATACTCTTACTAAGAAACTTATAATTAATGCACAACACACAGGTAACACAGGTTTTAAAAGGTAAACTTTTGTATGAGAATGAATAAATAAATAAACTGAATGGATAAACCAATATTATTTAAAAGATGTTCATTATTCATAAGAATGATAAATTAAATATTTTTTGGAATTCTTAGATTTTTTAGATTGTGATTTATTAAATTTTTAAAATAGCTGTATTTTTTATTTACATAACATGTTTGTTGACTACCTTAAGTAAAAGTCATTTGTTAAAGAGAATATCTTGGAAATTTGGGACAAATAGAACTAAAAATTCTTATTTTTTTTAATTCAGCTGTAATTTTTAGATTTACTATGTAGTCAATGTCTATTAACCATTTTGAGAAAATATAATTAGTTAAGAGAATCTTTTAGAAATTGAGAAGCGATAGTGATTTTGTTATTTGGTAATCTATAATTAATCTCCATTTAAAAACACATTGCATTATTGGTTGAACAGCTTAGTGACAGACATCAATCCACTTTTCAGTTATATCATATTGTAAGCCCTGTAGAACTAATATTGACTGTTCAATGTTAAGCACTATCAATGTGACAGAATATGTTTATCATAATAAGATGTCTATAATGGGAACCAAACCTATACCTGAAGGTTTGTTTATTAGCTAGGTGTTAAACAACATTTTATAGTAACATGTTTCTCGTAATATAAAAGTATAGCAAATGAAAAAAAAAACTTATTAATTTTGGAATCATATGTAAATAATGATAAATATTATTATTTTTTAATGTAACCAATCAATACTAAACCAAAGAAAATATAAAAAATATATTCCATTAATACAAAGACAACATTGATAATAACACAAAAACTTTTACATCTTTGTCAAACATTGCATATTCAAATAGTCTTAAAAGTTTAAATTGTCCTTAAACTTACAAATGTCATTTTTCAAACTGTAAACATAATTTTCTATTAAATTTACTGCTGCTGCTATCAGTTCTCACTATTGTTATGGTACAGCATTCTTACTTACTCAAAAGGTTTAAGATCTTATCCCCTGGATGGAAATGCACCAATAATATCTTGGAATAGCCAAGGTGAGTGATAAATTATTGTAAGCATTAAGATAATTGACTGCTTATTTCCTTTTTCAAAACTATCACACCATTAATAAATTGAGTCTATAAACACATCAATACAACTAATGTTTCAATGAGCTCTGATAGTTAAAGATATTAAGGCTATATGTCACTTGTCATTTAAACTTCTACAACTGAAAAAAATATCAAAAGATTGAAATAAAAATCACCTAATTAAAGGAAAACATTAATAAAGAAACATCACTCATGAACACATTCCAATTGAATAATTTCAGTAGAAAAAGAACAATTTTGAACTTTAAAATGTTTTGAATAAAGAACAATAAGGTAAAATAATAATCAAAAATCTGAAATAATAGTATATATTTTTAAATTATAAAATGGGTAAAATCATGAAATAGTTAGTAAGAATAATGAAAAAAAATAAAATTTAAACTTTCAAACAAGGGAGTTGGCACAGCAAACCACAAAAATAACTATTGCACAGGCAACATATATACACATATTATAAAAACTAAGTGGCAAAAACAAATACTTACATTAATATTATTAACCTTTTTACACAATAACTCTATTTATGTTTTGGTGTCCTTGATTAAATACATTCAAATCTCAATTGCAACAATATTATATCACCGTTTACTAGGTACACAAAGACTAGTATGTTATCGTACCCACAAAATTTATACATAGAAAAAAATAATCATTAATAGATTAAATTAATTAATTAATATTTTTCACTATGTTTATCTGTGATGACATAGCATGCAGCAATCACCGCAGGCGCCTCGTGTATGCTTAAATTGAAACCAGATTGAAACACATAATCTAAGACTAACAAGAGTCAAGGTGGCAGACAAAAACTAAGCGGCAGTTTTCGTGATTTACTTTTTCTCTGGAGTGACATGAACACATTTATCGTTAATGTACTGTGTGTCTGATAAATAGCGGAATTTATGTTACCTGGAAGGTTGAGATGCTCAATGATAGACACACGCACCACGCACGACGTCGAGGAAATATGGCCGACAAAAATTCACAGAATAAAAATATTCTTCATGAATGTTGCCATTTCAAAATAAAGTAGCCAAATCGATCAAAATAAAAAGTAAAATTAGAACTAAGAAAAAAAACAGGATTTCTTTATAAGTTATTAATTATAAAGAAGCCAATTGACGTTACAATTTCCAATGTCTTCAATCGCCGTTATTAATACTTATCGTTAATAACTTTAATAAGTGTCTTAAAAAATAATTACAATTTCTACGGTAGCTTTTGTCATTGGAAAATCGCAATTGACAATTCATAGGATAGTTACTGTAATGTATTTCATTGAGGCTATAATTTAAGGCTATTTCATTGAAAAAATAAAAAGCAGATATTAAACATCCATTACTTTTAGACCATTACCTACATCACAGTCAAGACCTGTCTCAGCGCAGGAAATTTTAAATACTGTACATTAAGAGAACAGGGTCAATATATCGTGATACATCATAAAGTAATAATACCGTGATGATTTTTGCAAATTTATTTTGATTTTATGAGCACAAGTAACTGTTTTAGATACCGCACAACAATAAACATATTATAGCTTATTTTCTAAAAAGTTGTAATAATTCGGTAGAACGAAGTATATTCCTTCTCTACGTGTAATTAATGCAATCAGGGTCATTTTTACCATAAAAGGCGTCGGGATGCGAAAATCAGCTTGCAACCTCATCTGGAATTTAAAAATTAAAAAGAATATTTATGTTATGCTTACTTTAGAAATTTATTAAAAACTTGCTAAAAACGAAAAAGATGTTATAAAACTATTAAAAAAACATTTTAATTTTTCCCATACTAATTGAACGGTAGAACGAAGTTTGCAGGGATATCTTGTAAATTAAAATTAAAATGAACAACTGCAATTTTAATAAAATCTTGTCTTTTTTTAATCTGCGACGGAAAAAGGAGTTGTTGTAAGTTTAACGTGTCGTCTGTGTAAATCTGTCAGTGGCATCATAACTTTTGAATGGATAGACCGATTTCGATGCGGTTTTAAAACTTGAAAACTGACGTGATGGGGATGGTTTACGCCTACCTATGGATTTCGTAACTATGAACTTGATTTAAATGATATGTTCAAAATCAAAACAGTAATGAAGCATTGATAAAAAATTATACATATTTTTTAATCAAACAATGCTTTTTTTCTACCCTAATGTTACCACATCTCTTAAGACTGTAACAGTTTCGATTTACTGCAGGGTCACAATTCAAAACAAACTTAAGACACGTGGATATGTAGTTTTGTTGAACGAGTATATTACATTTGCTAAATTGCTTAATAGCGCAAAAACAAAACTACAATATACCTAAATACTATTCCGATACGAAATTCTACACCTTAATACTGTCTAATTTTCATATTACTAACACCTAGTTTATGCTTTGCGATCAATTTGCGATGTCAAAAAGGTCTGCAAGGATCGTGAGAAAATTATCACTCGATACTCTCTGCCCACTCGCGAAAGACTTGGGGTGAAGATATGTATGTACAAGGGCGTAATCAGGCTTCTGTTCAGAGCGGGCAGAAAAAGAAAATCCTAGACTACATTGTTTTATGCTTGGTTTTCTTCATAAGGGGGTAAATAAATATATACTTATTAGAGGTGAGATAATAATTTGAAACAAAATATTATAACCAGAAATAGCTTTAATTAAAGAATTATCTGCGTAGTTTTTCAATTTACAAAATCTTTCTAAAACTTCTCTATAAATTTCTTCATCAAATTTACTGCGGGCGCTTTAAATACATGCCTCGTAGGTACGCCTATAGCCCGTTTTCAGGCATTTGGGCAATTTTAGTTCTAAGTTCAGTTTATTTCAGACGGGGCACGACGTACGAGGTACGCCCATGTTTAACTGTCATCAAAAGGCAGTTTTATCTTTATCTATAAAAAAATAAAGGCATTGACTCTAACTCACAAAATGTAAACCTATGCTTTATGTTGAGAAATATTTTTTCTAGTCCAATACCTTCTAAATGTACCTACCTACCTACATACCTTCTTAATCTTTGGCAAAAATAACATTTTTTTGTTGTGTTCTGTTATTACATCGATTTTCTTATCAAATTTTGATAAGAAAATCGATGTACGCGATCACCGTGTCAAGTAGCAAAAACTTACGCGGCCGTTAATTTCGAGTGTAACTTCACTTTCGCCAACAAAAAATGAAGTTACACACCAAATCAATGGGCGCGTAAGTTTCATTAGTACCCCTTACTAATTTTTATGTATATACTATGTTTTATGCACCCTGACCTGCATTTTTGCTAACAAAAAATGAAGTTACACACAATATCAACGGGCGCGTAAGTTTCATTAGTAAGGGGATTTAAATTTTGCTGGTGAGTCAGTAAAGGGCTCGTCTACAGCCTTGTAATTACGATATCTTTTTTAGGGACGTGGTCCGAGGACCTTTTTTCGGCCTTACGGAGATACGAGGATGAATTTGCAAGCAATTTCGAAGTTGTAACCAATGGGTCGGCTTAAAATACTGTCTCGATTTACTGAATTTTTTAGAGGCTATGTTAGCCTTCTCCTCCAGAAGACCACTAAATTGAACATCACTCGAAATGTTAACGCCGAGTATACCAATGCAGTCTGTGGCAGTTAGGGAAACGCTCTCAAATCGAGATGCGACAAAGGAAGTCTTTTTAGCGGAAAACGCGCAAACTTGTGTCTTTGCTAAGGTTAAATTGCACCAGATTCTGCTAGGCCCCAAAACAACATTTCAGGCAAAAGATTGTCAAGTTTAGACACAAGTTGATTCTGGCTCTCGATGACATGTTCCCGAGATAAATGATGTCGGCCAAAGTATAAGGCTTCCCCAATAGTATCGTCTGCATAGCAATGAGTGTTACTAATTTGCAACATATCATAGATATGCAGAAGAAACAAAGTAGGAGAAATCACACAGCCTTGGGGAACACCAGCATTGACAAGATTGGACTCCGAGCATACACCGTCGACAATGACTTTGATGCTACGCTTCGTCAAAAAACTAATGATCCATGTACATAATTTCTCAGGAACACCGTAAGAAGAAGGCTTTGATAGAAGCGCCTTGTGCCACAACCGATCAAAGGCTTTCGCTATGTCCAAACAGCCAATGCTTCTCCCTTGTTTTCCACTGCTTGCACCCGCCCATCGGTTTGTTAAGTAAATTGTATTTGATAGGTATGCGCTCGGTTGGATATAGGCTTGCCACCCATCACAGTATGTGATTTAGTGTCTGGCTAGTCGTGGGTTGTGACTCTGCCTACCTCTTCGCGGTATATGGGCGTGAAGATACTTTTTGAGTTTAAGTTTTTGTGTACATAATTTATAGCAGGTATTATGGTACCAACAAATGAAATAAATGTTTTCAAAACTAGCAGATTACTGAAACAAGGCGATGGTATTGCGCTAGCGATCCCCCTAGGATCCTGCGCCAGGTTGCCACGCACCCATTGCAACCCGGGTAGGCCCCATTGTATCGGATACTTTAAGTTCGCTTTAAAGAGGTACGCAAAATGTACTATGTAAGATTTCATATTAGGTATATCTACTGTTAATTTGATTTGGTGTTTTCTTGAATTTTCGGGCTGTGGGTATCAAGTATAATTTTAGTTCGTTTGGCACTCGATTTTTTCTGCCTGACGTGCAATTCAGCGTGAAGATATACATATGTAGGATGACCTGAACATTCAAATGTTCTTAATCCCTTGAAATCCCGAAATACAAATAGCTTCACGGTATTTCAAGTGATTTAGTATAAGTGTTTTTTATGCCTGGGACTTGTAAAAAAAAACAATAAAAAATGTAATTGCGCGCCGACGTGTTACTGTATTATTGCCAAATTGCATTTTTTACTTTCAGCCCAGCCCTTAACCGAGGAAGTAGTTTATAACTTCAAAAACTTATACTGATGGTGCCTCGGGCTATGACAGCACTATAAATTTTATTTTAGTATAATCAAATGTTATTAAAGTAAAAAAAAAGGTCCATTTGTGTAATTAGAAAAACAAAATGTAAAATGACGTTAAAAACAGTAACGTCATAGATAAAATAGAAGGCTGAATGTTATATTTTATTATCTATGCAAGAGCGCGGTTTCTATAGACTATTCCCGCCCGTTCTATTAATTGAAAAAAAAAGAGTACCTAATAAAGTTTTACTTAGAAAATTGATATACGCAATATTTGTCTACATAATATATTTCTATACAATATATTAATATATTAGTAATAATAAAAGCTCAAATAAAAGTCGTTAATACTTAATATAACTAACTACGTTAATAAAAACCGACTTCAAATTAAAACGCGAAAAATTATATAGATTTAATACTTACCTAGAATCAGAGTAATATTGTTCTGTGCCTAGAATATAATTATTACTTAATTTAAGGTTGGCTCTGACTTCAAACCTATTAGTAAAGAGCAGATATAAATACTATGTAGTATATAATTAATTTTTATTTAAGTAAGGTCACCTGAGGTAATTGCGTCTTTGAGGTAATTGCGTCTATTTGATATTTCTCCAATCTTATTTAAAATAAAAATACTTTCGCCATCTATGCTACTTTATTTTAACTAAAATCATTACTTGAAATTGTAATAGGGGGCGTTTAGCATCACGATTTTGAATTGTCAGCCATATTTAAAATCACACATTTCCTGCCAAGTTCGTCGAGTGAGATAAGTGTTTCAAATCTTTTAGAATCTCTTAGTTTTATTAGTCTACCGTTTTGATTTTATTACATGACGCTTACAATTTAATGTAGTTATCGATACAGATAATAATTTTAATTGAAATCGTTTTATTTTTAAAGAAATCATTACTTTAAATTTTTGGGTATGATTTGAATATATGGGGTAAATGAATCTGCTGTCATTGGGTAATGGCGTTTCAGTCCTAAATCCAGGGATTGACAACCGTTTTTGAATTATAAATTTTATTTCAATTTAGAATTTAGATAATACCTACCGCCATGGTGATACTCGTCGTACTCGATCGTAAGTTTTTTTTTATGATATTGGAAGGCAAACAAGCAGACAGATTTCCTGATGGTAAGAAATTCACGACGCCTAGAGACACCAAATGTGGTAATGGTGCGTTGCCAACCTGAGGCCGGGATGTTAGGCATCGAGCAAAAGTAAGTTTACCGGCTAACTCACCTTCGAAACCGGAACACGTCATGACGTTATGGCGGCAGGAATAGGTAAGACGGTGGTACCAATTCGAGTGAGTCGCTGCGAAACTCTACCACCTAGTCAGATGTCACGGTGTTAGTGACGGTAACCCTGTGCTCTCCTTTTACGAGCTGCCTGGCAGGAAGGCAGATGGTCTATTCTGCAAAGGAGCCCGGTCATTGATCGAAAGCTTACGTCTCCTTGGCCTAAGACCCATTTTATACGGTCAAAAAATACTTTGGATGTGCATAGTTTCTCAATGCTATACTGATAGGCCCTTATTCATTTATCAATAAAATTAATATTGAACATGCAAAAGCGTTAATAATAAGTTTATGATTTTGATGTAGTTTTTTTTTACGTTTTCACCATTTATGACCATTTACAGTGAAGAAGAGTGTGAATACTGCCATAAAAACAATGCAATTTATAATATTATCCAAAGGTGGGATTTGAACGTAGGTGTAAAAGGGAGAGTTAATACAAATTAACCATCGGCCTTGCGTTATTACAAAGTATGTGTTATGTACACCTGTAGGGTTACTCTACAAACACGATTTCATCAAAATCTGGAAATTGGAAGCGAATTTGTGACATTTCGTACTCTTGAAGACAATTTCAACGCCATGTCGCAAATTTTTTCGGTGATTCTGTTGGAACTAAATGAAAACGAAACTACTCGAATTCGGTAAGATTTATTGGTACTCTTGACGAAATTTTCTAATCTAAATCGGTTTATATGTCAAAATCTCAAAGTTACAAAAACCTCACATTTTAGAAATTTAAAGTTGTTTTTTAAAATAAAAACAAGCATTGTAGAATGTAGGTAGTGATTAAATCAATGTTTTCTGCGGTTAAATATTAATGGCGTGATAGTAATAATTTAATCAAAGCAATCGAGGCGTAATAAATATTATTTTACCTAATAACAAACACAGCTTTTGAAATGATTAAACTCAGTTATTAAAGAGGAATTCTGATTTCTGCCAGGACTACAGAATAAAGAAATACCTGTAAAATGATATTTACATAAATTAAAGTCGCTACTATGCCTTGAACTACTCAAAGTGATATTTCAGTAAAGTACACGGTTTGTATTCATTTTTACAACATTACTTCAAAGTTTTAGATCAGTCTTTTCCCAAGTAGCAGATAACGCCTCCTTGTGGGCGCTGCAAGCATAGAGAGGGGCGGTAAGGAAACCTGAAAAAATTGTTTTAGTTGACTACAGGTGAGTCAAATATTTAATTATCCAGGTTTGTAATAAAAAAAAATGGGAAGGGAGCGCTATAAAATTACTGATTTTCAAAGTGGACGTTACATGAAATAAGTTCAAACATTACAAGAAATAAGGGATTCATTGTTTTAGATTAATAGGCTTATTATTGCTGTTTGCATTTATGTATTTTAGTTGAGATTTGAGTGTCTCTCTCTTTTTACGCATACTCCAATAACATTATACTTAAGTGGGCTAATTTTCCACAGACTCATCAAGAATATGTGAAATTCATCAATTGGTTTATATAACAAAATAACTGACTGTTTTATATTACTGTCTATAGTAAAATGTCGAAAGAATCAACCTATTTGATTGGCTATTGATTTTAAAAGTGATAGTATGAATACTAAATTATTAAAATTGGTTAAATATTATATCTCAATGAAAACAAATGTAATTACAAAGAAATTTTGTTTGCGGAGCATTTTGTGTCTCAGTTTCTTCTCCTGACTAGGCTAGTTTTGAAAATGGTGATGCTTCTAAGTAGATGGATTAAATTCAAGTTGCTGGAAAATTTCTTTTACTGTTCTTCTCCAGACCAGGTTGAAAATTATGGTAATTAATGATAGATAGGGCAAAGTTTAAACTAATGTTTTTAAATAATTTATAGAGGAGTAGTAGTATCTTCATGGCCATATCGCCGAAGAGGTCGGCACAGGCATAATCAGGGCACCCACAACTAACCGAAGACATTAAGTCCCACAATGTGATAGGTGGCAAGTCCATCGCCAACTGGGCACATATCCAATCCCAAGCAACATTTCTTTTTATTAGAAAATTCAAATTTTCTTTTTATTGCCCGATCCGAGAATCGAACATGAGGCCTCAAGAAGTCAAGTCAAACACCTTAACCAATAAACCACAGAGGCAACAAAATAATAACAACAGATAAAGACAAATAATTTAATGATTAATGATAAATATCTTGTTTTGTAAAACATTTACACACTACAATGTAGTAGAATATTTTGATATGATAAAATACTTTGTAATAACTGTTTAAGAAAAACAATTAATTTTAACTGAACAGAATTAATTTTAACTTCAAACAGAAGCTACTTAATTGCATAGACATATTTTTTTTCAGATTTTAAGAAAATTCTAAATACCAGGAGAGTTAGGTGCATTGGTGAAACCCATATTTTTCTAATAGAAGACTTCATATTAATGAGCAGCTTAAGCCCTAACATTTCAAATATTGAAGATCACAATGGATGCTTTTAGTCTTAGTCTTTTATGACATATGAACAAGTAAACAAAAAAATAAAAAGGGTTATATACTTAAAACAAAATAAATAAACTAAGCTAATTGTTTAGTATTTATTTTTCATTGAAACCTTAGTTACTACATTCAATTAAAATTAAATGAAAAACATCTATTGAAATTAAACATACACACATACATATCTTCACGCCAAGTCCCTTACGGGGTAGGCAGAGAGTATCGAGTGCCAGACCTCACGATCCTGACAAACCTGTCTTGCTTCCTTCACATTCATAACCCTTTTCATACAAACACGCCGGTTTCGGAGACTCTTGACACCACCCTCGGATAATATCCGATTGATCTGATCGTGAAATGTCAGCCTTGGTCTCCCCGGGTACCTACATCCATCCACATTCGCATTGTATATCTGCTTTGTCAATCTTTCATCTGTCATTCTTTCCACATGACCGAACCAGCGGAGCATGCCCTTTCGCATTTTAACACCAACACTTTCTTTCAATCCCACTCTTTCTCGGATCTCACTGTTACGAATGCGGTCAGCGAGCGTTACACCACAGATTTTCCGTAGTGCTCTCATTTCGACCGCATTTATCCTACTTTCATGCTCTTTCTGACATACCCAACTCTCGCTTCCATACAGTAACGTTGGAATAAGCACAGAATTATGCAAAGCGAGTCTAGCTTTAAACATGATATAATTAAACATAATATGTATTTATAATAAGGTTATATCATTATATCACAAAACTGAAGTTGATATTTAGCTTGCGAGGAATGAGTGTTTGTTTAGGTGGAATCTTTCATGTTAAATTTGATACTGATCAATTGAGAAAAAAAAATGTAGCATGCATGTGTCAATTGGATTACAATACAAAGTTATGATAACATGGAACTTTGATCTAATGATGTGACCTGACTTAATGTGAAAATGTACCTGCTTCTACATACACTTAAGATTTTTACATAAGATAGCAAATAAATACATCTCTCCTGATGGTAAATGAACCATCGCCTACAGACACCATAGAAATTGTAGTTGTCTTGTTATCTTGTAGCGGTAGTGTTAGTAGCTACTCCACCCTCCACACCAGCACTTGACAGTTATAGGTAAATCAGTGGATCCCCATCCAGACAAGGTGCAACACGGCTCCTTACCACTGGTGGCCTTATTAGTAGTGACCCCATTAAACATTGCTTGCCACTTATTAACTGCCAGACAGGAAGGCATACTGTTTATTCTACACAACAGACCCGGACCAACGCGGGTGGGGGACACTTTACATATTTATTTTAATTAAACACATTTCATTTTTAATTTAATATTATTTATTGGTAGCATAACATTTATTGGAAGCATGGGTGTTAGTCAACGACCATAAAACATAGAAATACTTAAATAGACACTAGAATAAATTTTATATTGTGACCAATTTTTACTAATACAATATTTTATTGTTGCCTTAAAATGATTGAATTATCACAATTTCAAGGCCTAGGCAAAAAAATGTTAATGGTACATTTCCTCCTTGGTACCTACCTAAGATACCATCAAGTTGATAATAAAAGAGGTGAGAAGATGACATTTTATTTAGTTACCTAATCTTGCTATTCATTGGAAAAAGATAGCATGCAATTGAAGTAAGTTTAGTTAGTGCTTAGCAGAATCAGCATATAAACTTATTGAAACTTAAATGATAATACAGGCAGCAAATTAGTAGACTACGTTATTATTTACTTTTTTAAGTTGTAAGATAGCATTCCAGTAGGAGATTTTCCTAATGGTAAGCCACAACTGATGCCTATATAAACTAAGCATAGATCTTACTGGTATGTTGTCTTATCCATATCCTAACACAAAACATGGCAACAGTCAGTACAGACGCTACAGCAGCAGGGACAGAGGTATGATAGACATATAGACATTAGTTTATTTCAAAAACATACATGAGGCACTTGTGTAGCGGTTATGGTGGTATCAATCCGAGTGAACTTCTGTACAGTACTCTTATCACCTAAGCAATTAATAAATGAAATGTTACTTTGTTTTACTACCTTCCCCACCAATAACTTTTTATTTAGTTTTACATGACAATTGACAACCTATCAATAGTATAGAAAGTTTTTTTTTATTAGTGGAAAAATCCAAATCAAAAATGTGTAATTAATATCCCAACTAAACTTCTATCTATCTTAGGTAAAGGCACACTTTCTAAATAAAGCTGTATGTGTTTGATTTCAGATCCAAAAGCCATTTTAATACATATACATTTAAATGTTTCTGCACATTCTAGGTTTCAAGTTATAAAAGAAAATAAAACCATTTTTATTTATTTTTTTTAATTTCTGAACTACATATAACTTAGGATCATAATTCATAATTGATAAAAGATGTCCTATCTAAAAAGAATCTTGTTCCTAGGCACCAAGAGGCTCTGTCCTGAGTTGTCTGTGTATTCAGCTCTGTGTAGACTGTTCTGGTCTACCTCACCCTTTTTTCTTGTTTGGGATTGCCAATATCTCTTAACTGTTGACCATCCCTTCTCATCTCATAACTTTATATAATACTTTATATAAAACATATAAATAACTTTCGACTATCTTTTCCATAATAGGAGCAACTTTGAATGACCCCCTACCGTAAAAAGATAGTGTATAAACAGAATAAGTATGGAGTGAGTGAGGTTGCTTGGTACACATCTACTTTAATCTCAAGTGGTTTAATACTAGGTCCATCCTGACTTCTTACATGCGCCTTTGTCATTATACCTACATGTCCTGCACGAGAATACTGTAATATTCTGGAATCATTTGTGTCCTTATTGCCTGTTACAACAACTTTCACTTCATCCTGTCAAAGACTTCTTCCAGGTATACGTAACACTTGTTGCTTATCTTTGTTGGGTCGATGTTTCTTCATGAGTATTCATATAGTGTGGGTGGACTTCTTCCAGGTATATAACACTTGTTGCTTATCTTTGTTGGGTCGATTTTTCTTCATGAGTATTCATATGGTCTGGGTAGCATACGGTAGATTTTCCTAGTGTGAAACCAAAGTGGTTATAGGTTATAAAAAGTATTGAACTTTGATGAGATTTGTTGGTTTTCCTAGGTACATCAACATTTTTAAACATTCTTAAGTACAGAATTTAATCTTCCCAGTATTAGTATTAGTTGTTTAATTACATACTTTGTTCTAGTAAATTAATTTGTTTACAAAAAGCTGATGTTTTTTTTTATTTCTTTTATCAATAAAAAAAGGCAATGACTGACACCTATGCAGCCAAGTTGTTTGTTATTTACTTTTAAAAACATTTGTTTTTTGCACAATAAACGAAGATAGTTGGTGTGCGAACTACATTTTATTCTTATACCGACGATAAAAACACTTGAAAATAAAGATATCCTTTATTATTACATTAAAAAGATTATTGTACGTAATGTTTCGTTTTTTATGGTAACTCTGCTGCAGTCTACAAGCACATGGATTTTATAGTCTGTGACAAGGGTACCCAATCGTGCGCCTACAGACAGATCCCAATCCCATTTCTGTCAAGAGTACCGATTTTTCATTATTTGAATTCAACATTGGAAACGAATTCAAATTCTCAGAATCTTTGTTCGAGACTCGAGACTACTTGAGAGTAACCCTACTGAAATGTTGAGAACATCTGGATTGCGTATGGGGTAAATGCGACGATGAAAAGTTAGACGCATTTTCCCAATCTCTACTAAAATATTCCTACGATCCATAAAACCAGCTATTTTTTAGATCCATTAAGATATTTCTTTTCAATGCTTAAATAAGGTCGTTATATAAAAACTCTGATCATGGAAGTTAGCCACTTTAAATTTTTATTAACTAAAGACGCAATTACCCCAAAACGAGAAAA
>NJDC01001100.1:386209-416067 GCA_002245475.1 Calephelis virginiensis
CTAAAATATTCCTACGATCCATAAAACCAGCTATTTTTTAGATCCATTAAGATATTTCTTTTCAATGCTTAAATAAGGTCGTTATATAAAAACTCTGATCATGGAAGTTAGCCACTTTAAATTTTTATTAACTAAAGACGCAATTACCCCAAAACGAGAAAATGCGTCTAAAATTGTCATTTAAAAAAAATCCTTTATAACTTATTATATTATTACACAGGCAAAAAACAAACGAATTTATATTGTTTTGGTATTGTTTTAAAGTTCATTTGAAATTAAAGATTTTGTATAACTATTATATATATTTTGTAAAAAGAATCCAAACTTCGCCGAACTCAAAATAGTACGCAATTACCTCAGGTGACCTTACTTAATACTTTTTAGTTCATTGCTGATATGATTTAATTTAATAAAATTTAACATCGGGATAGGTGAAAGTAGATACAAAAATGCACATAAAATAAAAACTAATATGCCTACCTGAACCAAATTTTTATGGGAGCAAATCGAAACTATTCTGCATCAAACAAAAAAATAATTACGTACGGTCCGGAAACCTCGGAGAAATCGGTATACAAACTTAAAAAAAATATGCCGGCTGAATTGAGAACATCTTCGTTTTTTGAACTCAGTTATAAAGTAGCTTATAACTTCCTCGTAAGTAAAATGCGTTCGTAACGATGGGTTCAGTAGATTCGGCGCGAATCACGGCCGGGATAGGTACCTACAGAAAGACAAAAACTAAAAACGCTAGAAATGTGTTCAGTTGCCCATTATTAAACGCCTGTCGTTTTTTAACCCCCGATAGAAAACGAGGAGTGTTACAAGTTTGACGTGTCTCTGTGTGTCTAGTATCGTAGCTCTTGAACCGATGGAAAGATCTTGATTCGTTTTTTTTGTTTGAAAGCTGACGTAATCGAGATGTTTCTAAGTTATAGTTTATGGGGATTTGTCCAGGCGTTCAAGATCATCAGCTCATTTGTAAGCATCGGAATGGATATTAGACGAATTGTGATTATTTATTTCATTTTTAAGCATATGTTGAAACATTAAAAAGTGCTAGTACAACTAAGCTGGTCTGATGATGAAGCTCGAAGACGAGACGTAGCCCGCACTGTACGAAGCACGTGAGATGCTAAAACTAGTTAAACATCTGGAATACAACGCTGCCATCTGCTGTTGACGAAGTCTGCGGTTAGGTTTGAATTCAGTACTGTAGTGCTTTAAGCGACACCTTGTCTGCTACTGCAATAGGGTACAATACGACCTCGCATCTTTGAGGATAGCGCAGACTGTTGACGGGGCGGAGCGCGTCGGGTCAGGTCAGGGTGCATCGCATTGCAAAGCACACTCAAGTGGGTTTGGCCCGTCAGGCTACTTTTTGTTACTCAGTCAATACCAAAGAGTAGTGCCAAATAGAAGAGTAGCCGATCTATTTTAAAATCGTTAAGTACTTACCTCATCCTCCGGTTCGGAGGATAGGGTAGCCGGTACCTTTACGCCCTAACATCCCTGGCTCAGATTGGCAACGCATCATTACCAACTTGGGTGTTTCTAGGCGGTGTGAATTTCTTACCTTCGGGAAATCCATCTGCTTGTTTGCTTTTAAATATCATAAAAGGCAGTTTTTGTTATAATTAAAACATTTACTTAATATATAAAAAACAACAAAAACACAACCGAAGAATTATCCAATACGTCATTTTCAGGCCTACTAAATCTAACAGTTTCCGCTTCGGCGGACGTACCGTTGTTTTACTGTAAGAGTAGTTGAGGTACCTAGATAGTAGGTAGACTACCGACAGCGCCTGACCTTATAGACGGCTTCCAGTCCTTGCTCAGTCCAAGAGGGTGCGTTGTTATCCATATGGCCCCGATATGGAGATAGTAGTAGGTACCTACTTGTTGGAACACCGATTTCTGTGTCCGTGTTTTCTTTGGCGGGACAAATAAAAGATCAATAATACCCTTAAAACTCATTTAATACTGTGACAAAACAATCACTACTACCTAAACAGGTATGTACGTCATACCAAAATATGGGATAAATTATCATAGGAATGATTTTCTTAAAATAAGAAAACCTACGTCATTTACTATAACTAAAAAAGGTGACCAAAACATTTCCCACGAAACAAATATATACTTACAAAAATTTTGATTTCTTCTCGATTTTGGTTTTTCCAAAACACAAAATCCATATTCTTGACTTGGCGTCTTCAAAATACGTTATAAAAAAGTGTATCACTAAGAAACCAAAATTTGTTGTTCAAGTGTTTTAAAAAATAAATGTTTTTTTATGTGGGTCAAGTGTTTGGACAACCTTAGATAAAGTGTAGCTGAAAATAATGGCTATATGCCTAAGTAAAATACTTCAAACAGGTCTGAAATTGACATAAACTTCGATTTTGGCTTACACTTAAAGTAGTGACCCGAGGAGTATAGGTCCAAGTAAATTTTTGAAAAATGAAAAAAATATGGAATTTCAATTTACTGTTCATAAAAATGTGAGACCACTAGTGAGTCTGACATGCGAAGTGGAATTTTTCGTTTTTTTTTAATTTACAACCGTATAATTTTTACAAAACTGACCGGCAGTTTACGTAAGTGGATAATTTATTGGCGACGAATGAGTCAGACGTAAATATTTAAAATCTTGGGCGTAACAACTTTAGGACACTAACCGTTTTGTTTTTTAATTTAATTTAATATCAATGCTTCTTCACGGTAATTATTTATTGCACAGCTACAGGTCCTAATAAAATTACTAGTTCCATAATTTTTAATTTTGTACGCAGTCGAGTAATTCCACTACATTAAAAACACGCTTAAGCAGACGGCTATAAATCTGATTTTAAATAACAAAACATGTCTCACGGGGGATATACTTAGTAAAAAATAATTAGGTATTAGTTAAATAACGAGTTTTTTAGCGTATTTGGACTTACTTGTAGTTGCTTGAAGTATCAACCAATTTGCGTAACAAGTACGCGATAAGACCCGATAATTATACTAAATTAGTAACTAGGTAAAGTTTGAAGGTATTTTATACATTTATATTTTTACTGAATTTCGAATCTCAAATAATATTTTATATCCCAGTAACTTTTAAATATATTTTACTTTGGGTATTTTAGCGTGCTACAATTGGATCAATTAAATGTTTTCCAACGTGTTTTGTAGTGGAACACTCATTTTATTAGTAATTACGATTCACGCCAATTCCAGTGTATAGCTATGCCATGTAAAATATAAAAAAAAACAATTTCAGTCTTGTAAAAAACAAGTATCTTGTTTTTTTAATAATCTCAGTTATAAACTAGTCTGATGTTCATAATAAAGTAACATAACACTAAGCTACAATCTTTGCATATAAGAGAAATGTTCTGTAATATATTTTGTGACAATTTCCATTCAGAACTTCGCTAGTGTTAAACAAATTCAAAATAACAATAGTTTAGGACTTACGATTTATTAAAATAGTTTAGTGAAAATTATATAGTCTATCACCAAAAATTCTTTACGTTTTATGTAGTAAATAACATTACCGAGGTTCATAAGCTCATATTAAAATTTAATCGTAGTTCATAATCTTTTTTTTAGACTCATAACATATCCATACACTTTTGAAATGTATTTATTCTATTAGTTATATCAAAAATAAGATCCTGTTTTCATCACTTTATCTCATATTACTAGTGATTATGATAACGGTAAAATATGTATAATAGTTATAGGTAGTTATGTAAGTAGGTATATTTATTTCTGTTAATTATTAATTGTACCTAATAATGCGAGTAATAATGAACTTAGTTTTTTTTAATAAGAGAGTTCTCAATGAAAACATGCAACATCTGGGTGTGTTTTTTTATAGTGAGATATGGATACCTACATGTTTTAAACGAGATAAAAATAATGCCAAAAGGGGCTACTTACTACATCAACATTTTAATAATGTCACTTAGAAATAATTTTATAAATTACACCACACTTGTCTATTATTAAATATTCAAGGTATATTCATCACAGGCACAAAGATTCAGTAAACTAAAACTGATTATTTAAATCATTGAGATACTTAATTTGTTTACGAAATAGATATGAGACATCCATATAAGTATTCATTATTCTGGAAATACCTACCTACTTACTGCTTTATTATTTAATAATTTATCACTTCTGTAGATTTCCTAAAAAATATGGAATAACCTTCCTACTTTGCAAGTTTTTTTTTCAGTCACATAATATACTAAGGATATCGTCAATATATTATTAAAATAATTAATTTTTGTGTTATTGTGTGTGAAATGTGTTCTGGCATGAATTTTAATAAACAACCCAAAAATGCAGATATCTAAACGTTCGACGATGGAGTAGAGCGTATACGCAACTCCTTGCCAACGGGTCGTCATTGCTTATTGTCGTCCTGAATCCGTCGTTGATCCTGCATTCTACAGAAATCGCGGTGCGATACTAGGATACCATAAATTTTAGACGATAGCGCACTACTATATATCCATCCATTTTATGGAGACCCAGGATTCGAATAGTTGATAAATTACTAGGGCTTCATAAAATGCAATACACTGTGTTGGGAACTGAGGACACGTTTTCCACCGAAAGTTGCAGTTAATTAATTTTTCGGCTCTGGAGTCCAGACTATTAAGAAACTATTTCTTGAAAAAAAGTTATTTTTATCCCATTCTTTGCTCATTCATAAACTTATTTTTTTATTACAAGTAGTTTCTGTTGTAAATTATGTACCTCAATGATTTAACAGTCATTTTTATGGATGTTTTTCGCGTATGTTATATGTATTTAATACATAAAAATGTATAACATTTTTTATCGCTCTTTGTCAACAATATTCTAATGGAAGTGATAAATTTCTAAAAGTAAATAGGTTGCCAAACTCATTACAAAAATATATTTTTTATAGTACAAGACAATGCTTTAGTACCGATTTATTCTGATCGATTAATTGGCAACCCCAATGATTTATAAATACGGTCATCCAAACACATTTAAAATAGTTAAATGTGTTAGTATAAAAACTAATTTGTTTGTAACTTATTAATGCCAGTGATAGATATTTGTCTACATGTGTAAATACAAATATAAATCATGATTTTTAAGATTTTTACAAAATATATCATAACTTACGAGTTTACCTAGTATCACGATGGTACAAAGTAAATGCTTTTAAGTTTAATAAAAAATTAAAATACTGAATACATTATCTTTTTCATAACGTTGAATCTAGCACAGGAAGTGTTCGTAAATACTTAGGGTCCTACTGGTGTAGGATTGCCTTAAACAATGTAGATCGGTAATGGTTAATTAATTTAGAATAAGTCAATGTGTTTAGTATTTTAACAGGAAATCACTTTCAATTGATAGAAATTTACGATTAAAACACTAAACAAGCATTTAATATTTTTTGGTAAAAAAATGCCGCTATGAACAAGTATAAACCCCAAATATCGTAACATTAGTGTCTTTAGTACCGAAACTAAAACTCGAAAGCAAAATCGCGTTTATTCGAAACATTTTTTCTGTTCGTTTTTCGTTAACCTAATGTTATATCACATTTCGATATTGCACTAAAAAAAACACACATTTTTGTATTTGGGCATCTCTTATTTCTATCATACAAATGTCTGAAATTCGGGGCTACATCATAACTTTCGACATAACGTAACACAATCAACATCATTTATACCTTAGGCTGGTATTCCACTTGTCAAATATCTTTGTCCACTATTTCATCAAATGTTTTGACAGATGACCATTCGCTGGTTTCAATATCTCTGTTCTTAATATCTATAAAATTTATACCAATTTTTAGAGAATTTGTATTTTAAGAACCTTTTGTAGAGGGATCTTTGATCAAACTTCGGTGTTGCTAGTGTATTGGATGAAATAATTCAATTTATTTGATCACATGTCGATTGGGCGAAGATAATTATGTGATAAGTGCAATACCACACATACACTGATCTCAAACAATAATATTTGAGCATAATTTAAACTCAATAGTTTACTAACAAGAGTATAAAAATGACAATGATACTAAAAGCAAAGTAGAGCCCTAATTTTGAGCCTTTTAAACTTAGTGCTTACCGTCTCCATTAATTATCTCTATAATACTGACGTAGGAACCAGTTAAGAAGCCCAAAATTCCGAAGGCAACGAGGAACATATTTTTCCAAAGAACCCAGTTGTACCGGCCCAAACCGTTCGGCCGGTCCCAAAATGTCACCGTTTCAATAACTGCTGGAAAGATAAGACCCAGGAAAGAAAGACAGACAGCACCAACTAATGAGATAAAAGGCCCTAAATTAGGGATAGCGATGGCGGTACATAAAGTTAGAATAATAATTGTAATTCTAATTGTGTATTCTGCGAGGTTCTTCTTAGCTCCGAAACGATGGCGAACGTTCTTCCAAATGATTTCCATTGGCACGTAGAATTGGAGACTGTATGTAAAGAAGATAGCTACAGCAATCATAAGCTTCACGCTTTGACCCAATCTGTAACAGTAAAAAAAAACATTAAAAATTATAGAAATATTCATATTAGTTGTTTTTCTACGATTTTAGCCGCATATTAAATTTATTGAGTTCTCCTGGTACTCATTGCAATATCGGGTCAAAAAAATATCTACAGGTACTAAACACAGGAGCTACGAAATTTCATCGAATTAAGTGAAGTAGTTTCGGAAAATTTTCTCGAGCATAGTTAATGATGAGATTTACTTGTTTTATTATTTTAGAGTTACTTACAAATTTGAAATCTTTTATCTTGAGCAAATACCTGCATAATAATTTTTAACAGTAAGTATGTCAATGTAAGAAAATGAATATTATCAAAGATATGACATTGAGACCTCTGAACTAAGTTATAGGACCTATTTATTAAACTGTTATTGTTTTCAGATCAATAATTGTCTACAATCGTTTTCAAGTGAACACGGTGATCCAGTCCTCCTCGGTCCTCGGATCGGAATTTCTTCAAATTCCGGAATAGGTGTTAGGTATGCACAAAGTCCAGAATAAACTATGCAATACATATTTTTTATAAAAGACAGGTAATTTGTCCAAGTCAGTTTTGCTCATTTGAGTGTAATACAAGTAAGTCACTACACGCTATAAATGCACACACGCAACAATATTGACAGTATTGAAATATTATATTTCTGTCCCCATAGTATTGTCCTAGAAGAACGATTCTCTTCAACAACAACCAACAAATTCAAAACCACTTACACTTCATCCTCAGGAAGATTGAGCGTTATACTGCCTTCAGTTGCATCACCATACTTTAAGTAGCCAAAGAATCCAACAACAGCGTACAGTGATACGACGAAGAACATTCCAGTATTCAATACACCAGGGCAGCCAATGAAGTGAGTTGGAGTTTTCATGTTGTTCTCAAGAGGCATTACCACACCAATACCTTCCAGAGCGAAGATAGCTGTTCCGAAGAAAGTTGGCAAGTGGGTAATTTCAACCATAGCCTCCCTCTCGCTTAAACTTGGAATATCTTGGAAAAGGTAGTACAAGGTGATTCCCATTCCAGTACCGACTAAAATGTTAGCAATCATAGAGAAAGGTGCCAGGTACTTCAAGTTTCTTATGAGATTCATCAAGATGAGTAGAGGGAGCAGAGCTACCATGTAGATCCGGAGATTCAGGTCGTAATGTAGCCAATCGCTATCCTTTGCATAGTAATCGACGACCTGCTTTACATTCTTTGAGACAAACACAATGTAGACACAGCAGCAGCCAAGCAAATCAACTACTAAGAACCAGTTGACCATAGCCCTGTGAAATAAAAGATTTAGTTAGTATTGATCAGATGATGTGAGTCTGAAGACTCGTCTAGAGTGTCACCCATCCCTATTTATGTTTCAGTTTAAATGGTATAAGTTTCACTAAATTAACGCTTTTCCTTCACTCTCTTGGCTAAGTCAGTTCTAAATTTGTGGGCACATAAAAACGATTATATCCTACAGTATATAAAATTTCTTAAGAGAAAAATTGTTGCAGCCTGACAGTGTCCTTTAAACCACGTAGTATAATTCATAGAAATATTATTGACGACCTAGTTTTTGAATAAAAAAGATATAGCTGGTATTGTTATAAACACGAGCATGATTTGTAAACGTTATTCAACATTTACAAACAATGCACTCACTGTTGCTAATTTTAACTGCGAGTAATGTCGAGGAAATCGCGCTACAAAGAATCAGATAAGGAAAACTTCACCCATTATTAAATCTGGCCTAATTAAGGGATTTGCTAAGCCACACGCGCTTCACGGAAAAGGCGCCCGTTTGCGTATCCATTAAAAATAGTACGAACTAAGTTTCTCGTGTGCGTTTAATTGATATATTATCGTGTGCATGCTGGCACCCGTTAAACCACCCAGGCGACTTAATGGAGTTTCAAAAAACTAACGACAACAATGATCAAAGACTTTGAGCTCGAAAAAATAATCCATATTAGCTTTGAAAGAAATAAAATGTTGTAACGGATTACTATTAAGAGTCTTGCGCTAAACTAGAAGTGAGAAGCAGGCTCGATGTCTGCTTATACTTGTATTATTATCAAAGATACCACTGATGGAAATGAAGAAAACTTGTGATTCGGTATCGATGATTGCGTAACTGGCAGACATACGTGTAGGTACCTACATCGCCGTCTAAACAATCATCAGCTACAACCACAAATGGCTCGAGTCTGCTATGCTCAGTCTTCGTCTTTTGCCAGAAGCCAAATTACTGGCCAAATTATTCCTATGCATGTTATGAAGTTTTAAAAGGTTACTTGTTTGTACATTCTAGAAAAAATAATTGGCTTAACTTTGAAGTCCGTTTGAATCTGGCTTATGTTATTTGAAACAATGGCTTCCAACTCAAAATGTAGGTAACAATTTTTTCTCTGGCTGAGCACTCTGCTCGTCCACTAGCCCGGTGACGTTGTAAAAGTCGTAAGACGTACACAACAGTATACATTTATTTATTGAATCAGGCGTTACTTTGCGGAAATCCATTATAACAGATGTAAAATAAGTCTTTATTTTGGTAATTCCGCGTAATCAGTGTAACGGTTGTGGCAAATAATCCTCCAAACGACACAGAATGTGACAAGCATAACTGACGTTCCCACCACCCACCTCCGCGACGAGAATACGAATAAAGGAAGAGTTTGGGAAACAATATAAATTGTCACGTTTTTTACATGTGACAACCCTACCTAAAGTTCCCACCTCCCACCTCCGCGACCAGATCACAAATAGAGTCCGAACTCGGTAAACAAAACCACTTGTCACGTCCTTCGCCAACTTTGTCGAAGAACTCACCACAGAGAATTGTGATGTGTGTGGGTGTTCTGCCACAACAGTTACACTGCTTACGCGGAATTAGCAAAATAAAGGCTTATTTTACATCAGTAGACATTTCGGAAAAAATGGTAACGTTTCATTAAAACCGACCAAATGAGACTAACTCGTGTCACATTCCAATTAAAAAATACTTCGGACTAATTAAGAGGTAGCTAATATAAAAAAAAACTTACTTCGCCAGTCTTGAAAATTTGTGCATAGCAGGTGGGCCTGATAAAAATGCAGCTTCAGCTGTCTCCGCAAATCCCAGCGATGGTTTTTGTATCCTCCTACATAGTTCGTGGGAAGTCTTCACAAGCACATGGACACAGTAGGTACAAATGCCCCCAATTAGGAAAGTGGCTACTAGACCGAAATAAAGACCGGCGTTTAGAAAAGCCATAGGCATAGCTAATATTCCACTTCCCAATGAACCCTTCAAGAGATGTATAAGGGTGTCCATATCTCTGTAATTTAAAAAAAAACACATTTTACAATAAAATTCTAGGATATTAATAAAAGCTTATGTATTCAAATTTCAAATATTTAATTAGTCCTATAGTTTGTAGTAGTGAATTCTATTTCACTTTGTAATTTAAGTTTATGTGGCAAAAAATCGTTACATATATGCTATATGTAACTAATTTGTAAAAAAATGAATCTTGTGTTATGCGAGTGAGTAATAAAGTATATGCCATGAGCCCAATTTGAGGATAGATAGTGCCTTGCGCCTTGAGGGGCTCTATTAGTACCTACCCGTCAAAGGTACCAATAGGGGGTTTGCATCATAGGATCCATCTTTTAATAGCAAGACCAGGAGGTCTTAGGGACAGTCCGCGTAGTTTATTTATAGCCGTTTATCCTTAAAACATGGTATAATAACGCACCATGAAGAAAAAGCCGGTGTTGAAGTACCGGACTCTTTTGGCCGAAGAAGAATATTCGGATTGCAATTGGCAATGTAGAGTCAAAAGTGTGTACATTTGATCCTGGGCGTAGATCGTGCATCTGTGATCCTTTAAAACAATTAAGCTACTACCTTTGATGGATTTTAATGTCGACCATTAAGGAATTTGGTTGTGGCATAACGCCTCTTATTTCTTTAAATTTAGATTACATTTACTTACGATGTTGGATGCGCCAGTTTCCTGTGTTCAAATGGATTATAATCCTCATCAGCTTCAATATCACGCCCTGGGATCTCCATGAGAGGTAGGGTGGACCCAGCTTGTTGTTCCACTGGGATCTCATTTGGATCAACTTTATACCTGTGGACATTTCCCCAAATACTGTTATAGCCTACTGAAGAACCTCAGAACATACTACTCTAAAAATTTGATAGTGGATAGGTTAAAAGTGAGTGGATAAGAGTGTATTTAATCAAACTCTTTACTGAATTCAAGCACAAAATGTAATGATATGCTCATAGGTGATACATAGAAAGCGCCACTTTCAAAGCCGAACAGTGAGTGAATGTGGACGATGTATAACGCGCCCGCGATGTTCGTATGTTGCGAAAATAGATGTGGCGACCGTTAATAATTACTCGCGATTGTAAATTCTACTAGTTAGTCGTGTTACTTGTGAAAGTGTATTTGGTGAAGTGTGATACATTCATTATGGTCTCCAAAATGTACAATTTTTGTGCGTTTCACTCTGTTAAGCCTCGGCATTTACAAATGTTTGGCCCAATCTTAAAATTTAATACAGCTTTACGTTTATGATGTAGACTATATTCATTTGTTCATGGTGATAAGAACAGAGAAAGCGTAGGAACCGACCATTAGATAACGTTTGCCATAAAGCTACATCAAATTTGTACAAAAAACGCAGATTGCGAGCCATCCCGAGCCTGAACAGAGATGGCGCTTGAAAAGTCGCGGTCTGCGCCTCTGTGGAAGCGGTACCAACCGCGGCCTTTCTATAAAAATCAAATTAAATCTTAAATGTTACCAGAACCAAACAAAAAATAATAATAAACAAAATTGAAACCATAAAATGGAATGATGTACCGGTGTATGAGTCCATTGCAAGACGATCAAGGTCGTGGAAAGACTTTGATCTGGCGAAAGCTGCTCACGTCTTCCCGGGACGTCTCCAAACGGCGTCGAGCGTTAATTTTAGCTCGTAATAAGGAGCAAATACTTAACAGTCAACATACAATATAAAAATACCATTTTATCGACAAAACATTAGAGGAAAATTAAAATAAGCGTAGGTCTTTATGACCCTATAGCTCCATGAGAGCATTTCTCTCAAAATGTAGTGCAACAAACGTATTACATATTTTCTTTCATTGTCCTGTTGAACAAAATCAATATTATTAGTATTCGGACATATTCGTACAATATAAATCGACTTGCCAACAAAAATGATGATAAGCTGCGCTGCATGCTCTATATTCATTTTTTATTTCTAAATTACTAAGCAGAACAAAATGTTTTGTGACCTCAGATTAAATTGAAGTAATTATTAACACATAAGGCAATCAAAAGCTGGAGCTTTAGTCTCGACACAACAATCAACTTCGATAGACAAGATTTATCAAATTTTAAAGAATCTTACTAATTCTCATGCTAACAGTTTTCTTTATCTATCGTATTCTTCAAGCAAAATGTAGGTATTTTAAATGAAATTCGCAAAAAATAATGTACCCTCATTCCACAAGCTATCGATTTTGGATGTGAAACATCTATAGCCGCACGTAAAACCGATTTCTGGCGTGGCAACGTCTTCCGTGGCGACGCGTCGCCACGCTATATGAATGATGGTATATATATGCAGTAGTGTGTACGGTGTGGCGACGCGTCACCATGCGCAATCGACGACATACGATATCTAAAATAGTACGTTTACGTATTAGTCTAAAATAGTAATATTTTATTTTACCATTATGACAAATTTAGTTCCTATCGCAATCTTTTCTGAATATTACTTTTACAAAATAATGTCGATGTTTCACATCTGCCAGGCGTCCCGTGACGGCTCATACTTTTTTTTAATAACATACCGACCGTTTTGTTTTGAGTTCACAAAGTAAATACGCCCTACAAGAACATTGCTATCTGATCTATGTGATTTCATCAAATAGGTAGGTATTGTTCATGCAATATTCACCTACGTAATTATAATTACTTTCAAGAATATTTTAGTTGATTGTTTTTATTAATGTTTTTTTCAAATAAAATATGAAACGAGTTTAATAAAATACTTTTTAGAAGAATTTTTTTAAAATGAACATTAGGTAATGCACTCAGCGGTGAACATTTCTTTAGTGGCACGTGGCAGGACACGTGACCTGATCGAAAATTCGTAAGACGGAGGGAGAATAAAAACACTGTATGTTATCGCCGCTTTTCATACTGTGAGTTGCGAGGATTGTCAAATCTCGAGAAGTGATTGAGAAATATTTTTTTTGATCTCGAATAAAATCAATTAAATGATTATTGTATTTCACCACACATAGTATAGTACTTTTAAGCTTATAATTAAATTATTGTTATTTCCCTAACCATTTCAAAATAACAAAAATGCAAAACGTTAATATTCAAGTTTTCATTTCTGCGGGCACTTCCGGAGTGCACTCCGTTGATTTTTTGTATTTTTTTATCTAAGGTAAAGAAAACAGAGAGTATATGATTGCCAATGTCGAGACTACCGCATCTGGTTGAAAGTCGATGATGGTTGGGTCTCCTTGATGGCTAATGGAACTTTATCACTTACTTGACCATAACGACATCGGATAAGTCATTTTTAACTCCTTTTTTCCTTGGATCATATTCGGCTATCATGGGCCGCAATTGTGGTTTCTGGAAAGATAAGAAATATGCATATTAAAAATGTGTATCGGTATATTCTATTATCATTATAAATGCGAAAGTTTGTATGTTTGTTACTCCTTCACGCAAAAAATTGCTGAACCGATTTTTATGAAATTTGGCATACGCATACTGGGTAACTTGGATTTACACGTAGGATTGTTTTTATCTTGAAAAAATATCCTGTGGGATCATTAACCACGCGGGCAACAGCTAGTAAGAAAATAAATAGATCTAGATGGTAACAATTATGCTGGGGACTTATCAATCTAACTTTAACTTATCGCTATCTTCTTTCAACAAAAGTAATAGAAAGAGACAAAACACGTTTAGTACTGACAGATTAGCTTATACGCGACATTTCTACAGACATTTGCGGCCAAAATTAATAACCTATCTAAGATAAGAGATGTTGCTATCTTAGATCAGTTGCCAGGTAACCGCTGTCATTTCTCAGTAATTAGCAAAAATATCTTGGCAGCAAAACTCTAGCAAGCCTATCTCTATATAAGTTATTAATATTGGCCGTTAGTCTATTCCTCGGAAAACTTGATTAAAAAGACGCAAGTCCGGACTAACGTGACATGAAACATGTCTAAAATGTTCCATCTCTTTTCTTTTTGTTTCATAGGAAAAAGATAGCATTCTTACATCTAAAATAAGTTTGGTTAGTGCTCCGCAGATAATGCTCCGCTACTAGCGCATTAGGACTCAGCAAAATTATTCGCACTGCATATCCGTAAAACATGGACGACTATTTGTGTTGTAATATAGCAAGCAAACAGGTAATTTTTTGATGGTAAGAAATAACCATCGCTTATAGACACCTAAAAATGATTTCACAATGATGCTATAAGTAATATTGCCTGTAATGTCTAATACGGTCATATCTTTAAATATCATATACATTTAAAAAACGTTTGTTGCGAATATTAGAACATGAATCACATCGTTTCAATTTTATTATATTTGTAAAATTAATTATTAATGTGGGAAAAATACCAAAGTAGTTCAAGTTTATTGTTTGAAATAATATCATATTAAATAGGTCACTTTGTTTTATTGAATTGAGACCAAAAGAGCTTTGAATTAATTATTTAAACAAAGTGTTAAAAAGATTATAATAACTTATTCAAAACCCATGCATTTAAATGACTTGATTTTAATATTCTTCTAATAAAGAGTAAATTTATTATTTTATAAGTAACAAAGGAATAAATTAAGTGAATAGGCAGATTAATCGACTATTTTCTTGTTTTCCTTAGATTTTACACTAGTGTTAGCATTTACCATTACCTAGTCAAATTGAAATTTGTATTAAGTTGCCCTAATTTTACAAAACCTAAAATACTTTTGAGTGAAATCGATTTCCCGAAATGGTATCTTCAATAGGATTTATTTAATTATTTTATATCAACGGGTATATCAATCATATTTTGTTTAAAATACTAATCAAAGTATATAAAAATGAATCCCCACTTCTCGTGATCATTTAATCACGCCTGTACGGGAAATTGGTCATTTCATCAGGAAAAGGTCCTTAAAAAAATCGACAAAAATGTAGAGAAAATAAAAAAATATGCTTTAATCCAAACAAACTGCGCCGCCGAGTCAGCTAATAAAATATAAATATGTTTTCGTCTAAAATGTGGTTGAGTTGGTGATTGCTAGAAAAACTTAAGTAAAGTAAAACTGCAAAAAACCGACTTCGATTTTGATAAGTAAGTCATATAGAAACACAAAAAATAAGTATGATCCTCGATTTCCCTGGGACTCCATTATCAGAACTAGACTTGGTGCCATGAAACCCCATTGAAAGTACGTTATTTCATATCAAAATATTTAAAAAAAATAGGTCATGAAACGGCCGAGAAATCGACCATACAAAATGTATAGGAGTCGAACCTCTAACCTCTCCTTTTTCGAAAAGAGCGTCAATTTTTGCAAATTAATCAAATATTATGTAATATGGATTTTAATCATCGGTAATACAATTTAATTTAAAGTTACTCGCCAAGGCTGTACTAAGTAATAAATAAGTAACATAAGTAACAATGTAATGTGATCTATTGAAACGTTAGTTGAAGACGGTTTAACATTGAAAATAGTAGAGTCGGCGTTTTTTATGTTATGCGATGGCCGTGAAGAACATTCCTTTTCCAACTCTCACAGCAAGGCCAGTTTAATTGAGGACACGAGAATTTTATCGCTTCCTAAAAATATTTCACCTTTTCAGGCTTTGATTGTATTAAAATCTTAAACACGTGAAAACAAGTTTTCCTTAAATGTAAGCACATTTTCATAAAATATATTAACATGTATTTTATATATATATTTCTTTTCTTTCTGTCAAAACTATTCAACATACATTCAACAACATAACGTGGCTGTATATATGTATATAGTTTGGTCCCGGGTTGAAAAAAATGTTGCTCGGGATTGGATATGTGCCCGATTGGCGATAGGTTTGCCACCTATCAGATTGTGGGACTTAGTGTCTTTGGCTAGTCGTGGGTGCCCTGGTTGTTCCTCTGCCTACTTCATTGGGGAAATGGGTATGAAGATACTTTACTTTAAAAATATGATATCCCAAGGGCTACCTTAGTACGCGTTCCACGCTAGGAAAAGCTAGAAAGCTGGCTAAAAGTATTATTGCAAGCTGTTCCTAATTGATGTTGCATTTTACGTACTTACTCAGTGCTGTGTAGGCAATGAATGGTTGTGAAATATTTTGCAAATTTCCTGGTAACTAAAAACCGCGAATCTATCCGCAAAACCCTTTGCATTTTATGAGAGCTTGGTACATCATCTATATAAATATGACATTTTGTTGGTCATCATAGTGTAAATTACCAATAATGGCAAGCATTTTGCAAATTGGATATCTCTATCTTTGTAGATGTTTACGATATTGGTGCCTGAGGACACAACCCCACAAACGTTGTTCAGCTATACATTGTCACTCAGCGGTGCAAATACTTTTCTACTCATACCTACCAAATATCCTATAAATATTAAAAATTCGAAAGTTCGTATTTTGTTTGTTACTCCTTAACGCAAAAAATGCTGAACCGATATTCATGAAATTTGACACACACATAGAGAGTAACTTGGATTAACACATTGGATAGATTTCAACTCAAAAAAAGTTCATGTGAGGCCATTAACCATTAACATTAATAGTTTATAAAAATGCCGTGTACAAGTACCATTTGTATGGTCTACCTGAATAAAGTTTTTTCTGATGATTTTTATATATATAAAAAATACTTTTAAATCGGTAGAGCTGTTCTAGAGAGCGACTACAAGCTCAGTGACACGAAAATATTATTTAAAAGATTTCTATTGGTATCGCTGACTGACATCCGTTTCACATAAAATATTAACTACCTTTGGAATTAGATCAATTTACGTAACTTTTCCAAGAAAAAAAGAATCGATTGCAATATGTATTGTTCAATGGAAAATTGCTATCGGTAGTCTTATCGAAGTAAAATGAATTATAAATACAGACACATACACATCTTGACACCTAGTTCCTTTTCACTTCAGTCAAAGAGGTCATTTCTGAACCCACACCCATAGTACCAAACCAAGTACATGTGGAAAAGGAAGAAACTATAGAATGTGAAGTGGCACAATTCCCAGATTGGCCTACCCTTCACCTCTTTCATTAATCTTGTAATACAAACATGGAAATTTTGAAGACCGTTGACACAACGTTCGGATAAATGAAAAAAAAATGAAAAAAAATATTTATTTTACAGATTACATTATTAACAGCTACAATCTGTTGATGGCCTCACTAGGCAAGCCTGTATCGAGGCAACTTTATTCCTGTTTGCAACTTAATTTAACGTTCACAGAACAGTTTACTTGTTACAAATATATATTGTTTTGTAAAAAAATCAAAAGAACAATATTCTAAAGAAGCTACATATGAGTATTATAATCTACAAAAAATATAATTAAGACGGTGTAATTAATAAACAGAAAGTTATATTTTAATCTTCATAAGTTCATAAGCTCGCCTCTGTGGTCTATCGGTTCAGTTGTCGGACTTTGAGGTCCCGGGTTCGAATTCCGGGTCGGCCAACAAAAAGATAATTGGGTTTTTCCAATTTTCTAATAAAAAAATGTTGCTCGGGCAAGCTTATCGCCAACCGGGCACATATCCTATGATATGTGCCCGGTTGGCGATAAGCGTGCCACCTATCACATTGTAGGACTTAGTATCTTCGGCTAGTCGTGGGTGCCCTGGTTGTGCCACTGCTTACCTCATCGGGGATATAGGCGTGAAGATACTTTACTCTATAAGTTCTTCCGTGTCATCGTAATATGATAATGTCTGTAACCATTTGCAAACTATGTATTTCGCTTCACAAACATTACCCTGCTATTCTATTTATCTTCTTATAAATAAAATTGGATCCCCATTTCTCTTGATCAACGCATCACGTCTGAACGGGTGGACCAATTTAATCATTATTTTGATGATGTGTTAGCTGTTATCGTCGGAAGAAGGATCTTGTGAACGGAACAAAAGAAATGACAAAAATGCAGGGAAAATGTAATATTTTAATCTGTCGACTAGTACTCGTAGACTAATAAATATAAGTATGTTTGGTGGACCAATTTTGATTTTTTTAATGTGTTAACTATTGTTCGAAGATGGTTCATAAGAAAAAAAAGCACAGGACAGAACGGTCCAGATAGTTGGTAAAAAAACCCTCGATAACGCAAGCAAATTATATGCTTGTCTTCGATACCATATAATGGACCATCTGCCTTCCTGCCAGGCGTAAAAGGCGTTAACGTCACTAACACCGTGACATCTGACTAGGTAGTCGAGTTTCGCAGCGACTCGCCCGGATTGGTATCACCGCATTACCTATTCCTGCCGCCATAACGTTAGTGTTTGCTGTTGACGTGTTCCGGTTCGGAAGGAAGGTAGCCGGTAAACTTACTTTTGCTCGAGGCCTAACATCCCGGCCTTAGGTTGGTAACGCGCCATTACCACCTTTGGTGTCTTTAGGCGGCGTGAATTTCTTGCCATCAGGAAATCCGTCTGCTTGTTTGCAATGACATAAAAAAAGGATTATAACAGGGAATTATGAAAGTCGTAACTGTTCTATGACGAAGTCGCGTGCAAACAGCTTATTACGTTCTGATATTTTCAAACAATATGTACTCGTATTTTACAATGACGTGACGGTGACGTGTTGCGTTGGCAGCACTAAAGGGGCTCGATCCGTCCCCGTAATGGTAGCTGGTACACGTGACCACGCCAAAGTTATTTGGAGAACTATAAAAATAACTCCAGTGCCGGTGTGAGGCAATCCGCGAATCCTCTGTACACAGAATACACGTTATGTGTATTCAATGCGTTTTACGTTATTCTTGGGAATAATGCTACTGTGATGCAGTACAACAATATCAGTTCAATTCAAACGCCACTGTGGTCTAGCGGTCCGGCGTCAGCCTTGACATCTCAAGGTCCAGGGTTCGATCCCCATTAAAGAATATAGAAATTGTGCATTTTCAATTTTCTAAATAAAATAACGTTGTCCGGAATTGGCGGTTGGCGATAGGTTTGCCACCTATCACACTGTGGGACTTAGAGTCTTCGGCTAGTCATGGGTGCCCTGGTTGTACCTTTGCTTACCTCTTCGGGGATATCGGCGTGAAGATACTTTTAGTTCAATAATACAATGTCGGCGACCTAGCATACACAAAAAATGATCATTGTTTCACTTTTTACTACAGTTTAAACTAACTACCACCAGCGGCTTCCACCGCGTGCCAGAAAATACAAAATCATTATAATTGCAGTTTATGTGTTATTCAAATATATAAAGTACTAGATACTTAAAACAAAATTTAACGCAGGAGAGAACTACAAGAAAAAGTATTCATAAAAAAGTAACCTATCCTTCTCTCTAACCTCTGCACTCTCATATTTCCACACACAAAATTTATGAGGTAAAAGTAGTTATTAACGACCTATCAAAAACCTGCAGGTATCACCGATACATTAAAATAACACAATTTTTTAGAAAGATTTAAGACATTACAATCGAAACACACATTTTGGTATTGCTCGTTTGATATGTTTACAATAGTCATCTTAGGGCCACTTGTATAATCCCGGGTCACATTTAATATTGAGTTAAACTGTCAAACATACGGTGATTTAACCCTCGGTAGACACTAACTGGATGTTAAATAATTAACCCAGGAACGTGCAAATGGCCCTAAGATATTTTTGCAGAAGATATGGATTTAGTTGAATGGGTCGGTAATGCCTGCAAATGTTTGATAGGTCATTAATAGGTGCAGACACTTTACCTCAAGTGCATAACGACGTGAAAGGAGGAGACAAACACATTTTCACTATAATATCAGTATGAATAGTTAATATATTTAATATACGTCGTAAGCGCTCAGGTAATACAATTGTTTCAACCACGTTTTGGATGTCCACCGCTGCATTTGCAAATTGTTTAAAAATTGCAAAAATTGTATGCTTTTAATTTGATGACTGACTAATTCATTAGAGATCTAAACAGAACACATAAAATAAAAAGATCGACTTTTTTAGACTGACACAAGTTCTTACATAATAATTTGATCATGTTTTAGAGAACTTAGTTTTTATTCTATACTAGCTGTTCCGGCGAACTTTGTTCCGCTTGTTCAGTTTGTATGCGAAAAATTAAAATGTCGTGTTTGTAAGGCACAAAATGTAACCCATGTCTTTCTCCCCGTTCTAAGCTTTCATCTTTCATTTTTTTCATCTTTCATTTTTTTAATTGTTTTTAAGGTGTATTCTGCTATTCGGGGCGAAGACAAATCAAACGAATCAAAAACCATGAAAACTGGTGCAGCAGATCTCGAGTTATAAGTTTTGTTAACCCGACTTTGTTTTGTATATAGGTATAGATGTCTCGTTTCTGATTTGAAGGGTAAGGCGAACTTTCACAAGAAGCGGTATAAACTGTCTCAAGATAAAAACATTAAAATACCATTTGGGGAGCTACTTGCTATCTCATGTTATAAAATAGTTACTAATTCGACGTTTATTAACTACGCAAAACTCAACGAGGTCAGGCTCGTACGTAGCAGAGATCGTTCGAAGCGAACGCTGACGAAATTAATCATCGTGATAACACCGTTTAAAGCATGAAACACGTCGCTTATTGGCCACAGACATAGACTTGTCACAGGCTGTATATTTTATACACGTAAAGTAAGTATCTTCACGCCCGCATTCCCGAAGAGGTAAACACAACCAGTCCACTCGCGATTAGAGATACAAAATAGTTTATTTCATATAGACTTGGCTTGGCTATAGGCTTGGAACCGACTTAGCCGAAGGTACTAAGGTGAGATACTATAACTTACGAAATTAGATAGATCGATTTTCCCCGTGTTGGTCCGGGCTCCTTTGCAGAATAGACCATCTGCCTTCCTGCCAGGCAGCTCGTAAAAGGCGAGCATAGGCTTACCGTCACTAACACCGTGACATCTGACCAGGGGGTAGAGATTATCAGCGACTCATCCGGATAGGTACCACCGCCTTATCTATTCCTGCCGCCATAATGTCATGACGTGTTCCGGTTTGGAGGGTAAAGTAACCGGTAAACTTACTTTTGCTCGAGGCTTAACATCTCGGCCTCAGGTTGGAAACGCACCATTACCACCTTTGGTGTCTTTAGGCGGCGTGAATTTCTTACCACCAGGAAATCCATCTGCTTGTTTTCCTTCCAATATCATAAAAAACGACACACACACTCGTCGCATTGTGCCTCATGTATGGTGTAAGTGAAATAAAAGATTTTCTATTTCTATAACCAGAGTTATCGACATGGCCGAACGTATGAACAAACTGAAGTGGCCATAGACTAATTTGGGCAAACGTTAGGTGTAACACCCTGAATGATGAATTGATGACAAACGTCACGTCACACACAGTAGTGGTTGTAAAAGGGGTGCAGAGGATCTAGTGTTGCTGCGAACGGTTTAAGGGCTAAGGATATAGGCCTCTCCTATAGGCGTGTGTGAAATAAATATGAAGATAACGTGTTTAAATATTTATTAATTTAATTGTATCTATTTATTTTTATGATAGTGGAAGGCAAGCAAGGAGACGGATTTCCTGGGGATAAGAAATTCACGCTAGAGACACCAAAGGTGGTAATGGTGTGTTGCCAACCTTAGGCCGGGATGTTAGGCCTCGAGAAAATGTAAGTTTACCAGCTACCTTATCCTCCGAACCGAAATACATCAACGGCAAGCACTGACGTTATGGCGACAGGAGCAGGTAAGGCGGTTAAACCATCCGGGCGAGTCGCTGCGAAACTCTACCACCTAGTTAGATGTCACGGTGCTAGTGTCGGTAAGCCTATACTCGCCTTTTACGAAGTGCCTGGCAGGAAGGCAGATGGTCTATTCTGTAAAGGAGACCGGATCAACACGGGAATAACTACCTGTCCCATACCTAAATATTTCTTTTATAACACTATAATCCACCCCTTGCTGAACCCTACCCTTTTTTCGTGACTCATAAACAATTAGGTAATAACTTATAACGCGAAAATTTAGGGGACAATACCATCCGCATGTTTGTTAAGTGCAAGACGTCACGAATGTTATGTTTTGTATTATTTACTAAATTGGTGGTGTTATTAGCCCATTTTTACTGTCATCAAAAAAGAAAGGAGATTATCACTCGACTATTGGCTGGTTCCCATATTCAAGAAACGAGTCGTTTTGATACCGGCTGTTAGTGTTTTTTACGATTAGTAAGACTGCTAAAAAGGGTTGCTCCATTACAACAGTTAACTCTGAACGTTTTTTGAAAACATGAGTAACGCTCCATTACTTTTGAGCAAACTACGAATTTTTTATGATATTGGAAGGCAAAGAAGTAAACGGATTTCCTGATGGTAAGAAATTCTCGCCGCCTAGAGACACCAAAAGGTGGAAATGGTGCGTTGCCAACCAGAGGCAAAGAGTATATAAATAATAAGGGACGGGACTACCATAGATACATACCAAACCCGAATGTTGTATAAAGTTTACTTAAAGTGACACATGTCACTTGACATAACATGGTGAAAAGGAATAATTTGAATGCAATGGGTATAATTTGAAAGTAAGTCTAAATGCATTCAGATATAAGGTAACTAGTGTCATATGATGTAGGCGAATAAAAAACATAGGAAACTATTTTTTTTTATTTTTTATAGGATAATTGCGCCGAACTGGTTAGGAGTAGTAGAAATCTATAGATTCGTGAACCCTTCACTTTCACAAAACTATGTCAATTAATACGAGTATGTACATTCAAAATGGCAGCCACCCCTATCTTAAATTTTAAAATGGATACCTATTAAAAATTGAAAATATTTTCTAGCTATCCTACTAAATTATAAATGCGAAAGTTTGTATGTTTGTTACTCCTTCACGCAAAAACTGCTTAACCGAGTTTCATGAAATTTGGCACACACATAGAGGGCAACTTGGATTAACACATAGAATAGTTTTTAGCCCGAAAAAATGTTCCCGTGGGACCATTACTCACGCAGGCAACTAGTTAAACTAGTTACTTATATTTTTTTAAAGTGTTTATTAAATCGTTTTAACGTTATACATTTAAATGATAATGTAGAAAATAAAGTCGAATATGTTACAGCGCGGTTTTTAAGTACCTAGGTATTTAGATATTTTAGAAAAAAAAGAACACTTTACGCCAAAGTATCTTATAACATTGTGCAAAAAAATCCTATTTCATTCTGTCCTGACATTTCGACTTACTGTATTGGATGATAAATGATCCATTCTCCTCATGGGTAACCTACTTGTTGTCCTATTTTTATCAGTTTTAACCTCACTAGTTACGCATCTGCGCTGAATGCACTTAGGTAATATAAATAGGACATCTTTATCCAGACAGCCCAAACTATTTGTTTGCAGAGGCGTATTATCCCTAAGGCAAAGTAGGCATGTGCTTAGGGGCGCGAGATTACAAAGAGGCGCGCGCGTGGAAGTTTTTGAACAAATAACAAAATCATAACAAAATTGATATTTATTTCAGAATATACAGTCAGATCTGATTCCACAGAGACATCATGGATTTCTATGTTCCTTCTGTCCTTCTTGCTTTCTTCACTCTCATCACATATTTCATTCATGCCTAAGTACACATGTCCTGATCTACCTAGTTATCACTAATAGGCCAACGCCTACGCCAACGAGGTGTTTGCCTAAGGTGATCTCTACATTTAATCCGACTCTGTTTGTTTGCAAGTTAAACTAAAGTGGAGTCTAGAAAAATCTCTAGAATCTCAAAAAATAAAAGTTTTAATTAACAACAGTTAAGCTGAGTTAAATTATTGTAATTAAAATGTTATATGACTTTTATTAATAAAACCTAAGCTATACTAAAAATAGTTTTCACGTAGCTAATGAACAAGCACACGGGACTCCTGAAGATGAGAGACAACCGTGGCTTATAGACACCATAGATTTTACAGGTGTGTCGCTGTCCTGCGGCCGTGATGTTAGGCCTATTTTGCGGCTACCCTACCCTCCAGACCAAAACATGGCAGTTATTATGTCGACAGTTTAAGGAAAAGCGGAGGATCCTTACCCGGGTAAATGCTGTTACAGCACTCTACTTTACGTTTTGTTGGTTCTGACCTATATTTTAACTAGCTTTATGTTATTGAAAAGTAAATTATATGAGTTGCAGCTCCGTTATTAAAAATTACATACCTACAGGTATGTAATTTTGTATGGTATTGTATTTTGGTATGGTAGGTATGGCACTTTTTAGCAATAGATTTAGACTTTATAGCAATAAATTTAGCGTAAAGATATGTGTTTGTGTTTGTAGGTTAAAGTTGTAAAAACGAATATGGAGAAGAAATAGCTAGATGCTCTGGCGAACTTCGTCCCACCAGTTCAGTTTGTATGGGAAATTAATAAAAAATATCCTACCAACGTTTATAGCAAATGCATGGAATATAATGCTTTATATGCCCGTATCTTGGTTTTCAGATATCTCCCAACCAATTTTCAGCCAAATCGGTTCAGCCGTTCTTGAGTTATAAATAGTGTACCTAACACGTCTTATTTTTATACATATACTAGCTATCCCGGCGAACTTCGTTCCACCTGTTCGTTATAAGAAATAATGAGGTATTATTTTTCCCATTTTCCTTGCTACTTTTCCCGTTTTTCTCTTCATAAAATCCATCTCCTGATAATAACTAACACAATAAAAAATAATTAGCCAAATCGGTCCAGCCTTTCAGAAGTTATGCGCTTACCAACACATTTAGAGATTCATTTTTATATTATAGACTAGCAGTCACGAAGAACTTCGACCCACCAGTTCTGTTTCTATAGGAAAACTAACAATGTTGTTTTTCCTAGTTTTCTCACAGTTTTTCCTTTTTTCTTATTTCTTAAACCTTCCTCAGACTTTCACAAATAATTCAAAACCAAAATTAGCCAAATCAGTCCAGCCGTTCTCGAGTTTTAGCAAAACTAACGAACAGCAATTGTTTTTTATAAATAAGTAGAAGATAGGTATATATTTACAGAAACAAAATTAATTATCATGAAAAGATTGTGGGTTTGAGGATTTGTGATTTCGCAATGATATAAATTTTATACACAAACTATCATTGCAAAGACGCAATTAATTCAAATGCAATTCAATATATTTGCTGACGATACGAGTGCGCGTTGCCTAAATATTTTTAACAATTCTGAACTTTAAATTGAATAGGTTACGTACTGTAATGTTGGGTAATCAGTGGCCGTCCAAACACAATTGTCGTGGACTGCAACAAACTGGTTGCCCGAGACGTGACGAATTACTAACCGTTCGTTCACACTGCGTCGAACTTTTTTATAGATTTTAGTAGATTATAGGTATAATAGCTCGAGCCGCGACAAATTACTAACCGTTCGTTCATACTGCGTTGAATTTTTATTATACATTTTAGTAAATAGATTCTAATAGCTCGAATCTTGACGTATTACTAACCGTTCGTTCACACTGTGGTTTTTATAGATTTTAGTAGATAGATTATGAATATAATTATTATAATAGCTTGATTCGTGACGAAAAACGAAACAAAAACTAACCGTTCGTTCGCACTGAGTTGAACTTTTTTTATAAACTTTAGTAGACAGATTCTTATTATATACAGTGGCGAATTAGTAACCGTTCGTTCATACTGCGTTGAACTTTTTATTATAGATTTTAGTAAATACATTGTAATAGCTCGAGTCGTGACGTATTGCTAACCGTTCGTTCACACTTCTTGAACTTTTTTTATATAGATTTTAGTGAATAGATTATAATAGCTCGAATCGTGACTTATTACTAACCGTTCGTTTACACAGTGGTGAACTTTCGTATAGATTTTAATAGGTAGATTGTTATTATAATAGCTTGAGTCGTGACGAATTACTAACCGTTTGTTCACACTCAAATGGCCACAGGATATATTTAAATCTTTAGTAAAATCGCAATAGAATTAAAGTATGTGATAACGAATCTTTATTACTTTAATTAGTAATTAGTTATTATTTCAGTAATTCGAGGTCGCGTAAGTCACTGAAGGAGTAGTGCGTCTGTGTCTGTTATCATACTAAAAACATTATCTAACATTAATTTATATTTTTTTTATTTCATACAATTTATGTGTAGTTAAACTGCAAAAAATTACAACTATTTCATTACCGCGTTAACTAAGTGCATTAATAATTGCATTATTAAATAACTCAAAAACCCTGTCTTCTACCACCAGCAGAGTCGGATTTTAGTTTATTGTCTTATCATTTTATGTGTTTTAAACATTGGTTTATTAGTCAAATTTATATGAGGACACCTCGAAATCATAAACTACCTTTAGAAAAAACAGTATGTCCTTAAATCTCTTCAATATTGGTTTTGCAATAGCGTCATAACCAAAGAACTAAGCAAACAAAAAAGTTTAACGATTAATTGATAACCTTCCTTTTAAAAAGTCTGTTAAAAATCACAAAATGGCTGTCTCTTTGAATATATTCTAGTTTTGGAGTAAATTTTAGCTTTACAATACTTGGTTTTACTCATAATTTCAAGGGCTGTTATTATTCGAAACATAGTACCTAATCCAATATGTGTTATGGTTATGTTTAATCAAACTTATTTAAATAGTTCAGACATCTTTGATTGAAGGAATGATGCAGTATACGCGCCAGCGAAGACGTATTTATAATGTCTAATATTAAGTACCTAGTCTAAACAGCTTTCGTTTACAAACACACAATCAATTTTATAACTACAAAACGTATATCAATGCCATAGACATATTTCTATAAAATTATATAAATATGACTGACTTTAAGTATAATGGAATTTAATAAGGATACACTGAATGATAAAGTAGCGATTCTTCCAATTATTTGAAGGTTATGGCTTATTGATAATAATAAATAATAATATTGAATGGAATTGAAGGTTGTTTCTATTACTGCACTTTATGTGACACGAGTGAGTGATCAAGTAGTGTTTATCATAACCTCATTCTTAAATATGAAAATAAAATTTCACACGTCAGTGTTATGGTAAGGGAGCCGAAGAAGGAGTTTAAGAGTTACTAAAGGACGTCATGACATGGTTAAACACCTCTGTTATGTAACAAACCACTAGGGTAGTCTGTCTAAAAGACTTAACCGGACGTTAACAAACGATAGGCTTCAGTGTGAACATAGACTATCGTTTTCAATATTTTTATATACAATTACATCTCCATAGCATATTGGTTTTGACTCATTTAAGAATGTTATGTACCAACATGAAACGGAAAAAGGCATGTGAAATGATTTGGCAGGATAGTCGCAAACAGACGACTCTTTGTTTATAATATACCTAGTAGAAACGCAACGGAATTTCATTATGTGATAACGAACCTTTTATTACTCTAATAAGTATTTATTTTTTTATGATTTTGGAAGGCAAACAAGCAGACGGATTTCCTGATGTTAAGAAATTGACGCAGCCTAGAGACACCAAAGGTGGTAATGGTGCGTTGCCAACCTGAGGCTGCGATTCCTCTATTTATTATTGTTTTAGTAATTCGAGGTCAGAAAAAATATTGTTATTGCAGGGGAACCTAAGAGGGGATTTTTAAAGTTACTCTACTACTACTAGTTACTAGTTAGTGAGAGGGTAGTCTGCCTAAGATTTTTGACTTAAAAATATACTCGAGTATGTTTGATTGAAGTACGGTGGGTTTATTGCATGCTTAAATTTGACAATATGAGCATGACGTGACGAGAGCAGGAGAGTCAGAAACTTTCAAAAACAACTCATGTAAGTTTATTATTTATTACCATGTTATTACGGCGACATGACTGTTTGACATATTTCTATTATCGGATGGACACGTAATACTTGGCATGTATACTATTAGTATTTAACGCATCAAGTGACTGTAATTGTTCTTTTAGCTTTTAGATGATGCCTGCTAAACATGGTCACATTTACCTCTATTCTCGCCATCTAATCGACGAAGTTCAATAGTTCTCCATGACGCTGGAGTAACTACACATTTAGCATCCAGGGCTTCCCTACTGTTGCTAACTATTTTAAGATTTACACACGCATAAAGAGACTTAAAATAGATGTACATGAGACATACTAACTAGGACGTTTGACCGCATTAGTGACAGTATCCAGAAACAAAAATTTAATAAATATTTCACTTAAGGTGATGAAATATTTCAAATTATCAACTTAAACTTCTATTTATTTATGTATTTGTATTTTATAACAGCAAATATCTAGGAAGATATTATCATAAAATGTGTCGTAACATTTATACAGGGAGTCATAATCACGAGGATCTAATGAATAGAATAATCGGAAGGTGGTGACGACAATGAGCTGATTGTTTGGCCAATATTATTTGCAGTTCTTTAAATTATTTACCAAGGCTGCTTATATCTAGAAGACACGCCTCCTGACGTATCTAATTATCGTCTACTGTGTCGTGCTTTGAGAATTAAATGTAAAAATATATCGTAGACGAGATCGGGTTCTTTGGACAAATATAGTACGCTAATACTCATTGGTAGTTTACTTTTTTTAATGTAAATATGAACTGTATCTCCGAGAGTCTGTCTTTGTCCTTAACATGAGTTTAAAGCGCTATACTATCTCTGTAAATTATTTGTATGAAAACTTTGAACAGCGCTTCTACTGGTAACTAACAAAAATCAATTTTCAGACCAAAAGAGCGATATAAAGATTAGTCAATGAAGTTTCATTAATAGTTTCTTTTTTAGGCAATAATTTCGAATGACAAAACTCTTTAACGGATTTGAGTTGAAAAAAATATTTTTTTTAGAAAAAAATCGGAGTTTTGGCCGTCGCGCCATCATGTAAGAAGGTGGTTGCAGTTTTTTTTTATTATTGAACTTTGTGTATATTATTAGAAAAAAAAATTTAGGTGGCATTTAGTTCAACTTTATTCAGTTAAAGGGCACAAGTGAAATTAGTGTATTGTGATTTTTCTCGTTGCCGCAAATCTCACTAAATGAGCTCGAGTAAATAGGCCACTGCTTTACTTAAGTACATGACATTTTGTAACGACTTAATATGACTATACTTTAAGAAACTGAAGAAGTGAATTGAAATAGTGAAAATATATTGTTTTTAATACGGAGGACGTGGCAGCATGGCCTAATGGTTTTAGCAGATCCCAGAAATGAACAAATTAACTAAAAAGAAACAAGGAGTTTTGGCGCCAACGTGAATGAAGATGGTCGTAATATCTTCATATTTATTGAATTTAGTGTAAATTATGAGTAAAATTAGTTAATTTAGGTGGGAATTAGTTTAATTTTGTTCAGTGTAAGTGCATAAATGAAATAGCATTCGGCCCGCCTTGTTTTTTATTTAGTTTTTATTTAGTTTTGGAAACAACAATCAATGGCCAGAACAATTCAAATAAAAACACGTTAAATTAATCTAATTACTACTAACTTAACGTTCGCAAACAGGAGACTTGCATTAGAGTTTTGGCGCCATCGAGAGAAAAGATGATCGAAGTTTTTTCATAATTATTGAATTTCGTGTTAATAATGAGTGAAATTAGTCAATTTTGGTGGCATTTTGTACAATTTTGTTTAGTGAAAGTGCACAAATGAAATAATCATGAAGAAATTAGTGTATCGTGAATTTCCGCGCTGCCGCCATATCTCCAAAAGTGAGCTTGTGTAAAGTGACCACCGCTTTACTCAAGACCCTGACGTGACTTTGTAAATAGTGACTGTGTAAGAATAATTAATACGGAAGACATGTATGTGACTAATGACTGTATAAGAAATAATTAATACGGAAGACGTGGCAGCATGGCCTAAAGGTCTAAGCCGGCCCCAGAAAGGGGCAAATTAACTTAAATAAGAGGTTGGCAGGAAAGGTCGGAGGGGGAAGGCGCGCTTTTCGAGGGTTCCCTCCAATCTTTAAGCAAATAATGTGTAATATAATGTAAAAATGTATAATTTGTAAATTAATTAAAGTGTAAATATTACTTAGTTGTGTGTAAATGTGATTTAGTAAATAAACTACACTAGTGAAAGACT
>NJDC01001100.1:416890-449634 GCA_002245475.1 Calephelis virginiensis
AATTTAAAATTTTAATATGAAAAAGAATTTATTATTACGGAAGACGTGGCAGCATGGCCTAAAGGTCTTAGCCGGCCCCAGAAAGGGGCAAATTAACTTAAAAAACAAAAGTTATTAAACGTACGTAGATTTCAAAATACCTAAAAAAACACTCTGCTAACTTCTTCACGCAAAAACTGCTCAACCAATTTTCATAAAATTTGGTACACACATAGAAGATAATTTGAATTAACACATAGAATAGTTTTTATCCAGAAATAATGTTTCTGCGGGACCACGCGCTCAACGCCGCGGGCAACAGCTAGTTGTTAATAATATCTAGTCTAGGGTGATAAGACTGCAAGGTGCTTTATAAAATGGAGCATGAAAAATTTAATTTATCATTTGAACTCAAGACCCCCCAAAACTGCAAATAGTTTTATATGGAAATGTTACCAGGATCATATAAAAGCGAAGGGTTGCTTAAAAGGTAGTCGATATGCAACTACTATGACATTGTGCATACACATTACATACCTACAATTGAGTCATATTGCATCACAAACAAAATCGAAAGCAACCAGCGCATTGAATATTAGTCTAGGGAACTGTGAGATATATCTCCATCTCTTTCTACAACACAAAATTAAGTAGAACAAAACTTTAAAAAGGTTTTTCATGAAGCTATAACCCTACCTAGCTTCCTAGCTTCATGGTAAAAACAGTAGGCTCTTTTAATTTTCTCGCTTTAGGTGGTTCTCTTTTCTTTCCAAAATAGACAACGTACCTAAAACTTTAAGAATCCTAATTTCAAATGTTCAATCCGACGTTAATTCTTATTTTTGGAACGAAGTTCCTTTTTTTTTTGAATGACTAACTTGTTGCTAATCTTGCGATTTTTACAACTTCACCGAACTTTAAACGAAGTTCCTTATTGCGCGTTGTGAATGGGGGCTAGACGGAAAAAGTTCTTACGAAAATGTTGTCACAACACTTTTTGCTCTGTGGTCTAGCCGTTCAGTAGTTGGACTTGACTGCATGAGGTCCCGGGTTCGAATCCCTGGTCGGTAATTTTTATTTTTTTATTTTTCACATTCTATTTTTTATTATCATTTTATTTTTTTTATTTTACTTTTTATATATTTTTTTTATTTCATGTTTCTCTGTCTTTCTCTCTTTATAAGACAGATAGAGATAGAGATTACTGGAGATTGATAGAGATTGTGAGAGAGGGAGGGGGGAGAGAGAACTTCGTTCCATCCGGGTGTCCCTTGACACCTCTCAACTTTTTTTTGTGTCTTTGATTACCTACTTCAATATTTGATAGATGAATAGAGCGAATCGAGAACCCCTGCTTTTGTTACAAGTCATTTAAAAATTCTTATCAATTTTTTTAAGGTAGGTAGATATAGCATGAAACTTAAAAGAAAATATAAACTATTACATTTATCTCCGGCATTGCTAGCTATAAACTGTGATGTAAGCTATCCTGTGTTTCTAGTTGGATCAAATTGCAGACGGTGTGCAAATTTGACTAAAATCTGTTAAGTAGCTTAGGATTCCATGGCGGACAAACAAAGTGACGATGATTAAGTGATTAAGATTTTTGTAGAAACAAAGAATACTTGATTTAGAACTAATTACAGTTAACACGGGATTATGTTTAAGTATTGTTTTTATTATTTTGAATGTATTTATTATCATGAATCTATCTATCTCTTGAATATCGGCAGGTTACAAAAAAAACTTGAATCTTGAATCAGATTACATGTTAAATTTAACGATACTCCATAAATAATAATATATTTATTACATCGTAATAATAATTTGTTAGTTGTTGTCCGTGAAGAACTAGTAAACGGATAACATAATTAAGTACCTATGTATTAATGGTACATATTAACATTTATATCCACATTTGTTAAATGCGCGAACTTTCAAAAGCACTTTTTCACAGAAGCTTAAATAAATTAATTTTTCGACAATCTTTCCACTTTCCTAAATTTTTTTTGGAGGTTTTAAACCTTTTGAACAATTCTATAAGTGTAAACGGTAAAACGGTAAAGGTGTGAAAACGGTATAATCAGTTCTAAGTATTATAGTTAGCCTAGTTACCAAAACAAATTTTATATAGATTTTTTAATTATTCAGCTGCAACGGCTTCGAACATTACTTCGTTATTTATGTTGTCCTAGTAAGTATAGCACAAGTAAGTAACGCTTGACGCCTTTGAAGCACAGCGTAAGGCGTGGACTACGAGAATGCTTAGCTAGCTATGGGCCCAATATTCATGTTTAAGATATTAAGATACTTTTGTTAATAATTATTAAAAAATAAAAGCGGTTACTTGGCAACTGATCTTTAACGTCATTCTTATTTCTATGGAAATAGCATAATCTCTTCTTATTATTATTTATTTCAATTAATATTGGCCGTATACAAATACAAGTGAAGTGCGAGTCGGGCCGCGCTCAATGATCTCTGTGGATGTTGTGTATACCAGAGATGAGTAATTTTCTATAGTAAAGAGGCTAAACAGCATAGCTTAACAAGAGTGCCTTACATACGGAGCGAGTTATTTTTACAACGTTAGTTTTTAAAAATAATAAATTATTAATCGAAATCAAAAGCCATCAACACTGTTTCCAAAAAACTCGGTAATTGAATAACCAATTTAGATCAAATTTCTTATTAGTTATTAGGTCCAACTTAAATGATGGAATAGAATTAAATAACTTTATTATTTAAGCATAGTCAGGATCGACACCTAGTGATTATTTCAACCATCTTATATATAAAATTCTCGTGGTTCGTTCCCGTCCGAAACAGTTCTACCCATTCTCATGAAATTTTCTGAGCATATTGAGTAGGTCTGAGAATCGGCCTACATCTAGTTTTCATACCCCTAAGTGTTATCTCCTCATTTTTTTTACTAAAATCATATTAAAAATATAGCAGAACTACGTCTGCCGGGTCAGCTAGTAGGACTATAAAATTGTGTTTATAATAAATGACTCGGTGAGCTTTGTTCTGTCTTAATGTAGTGATCTACCGACAGCAGCCTCAACTACAAGATCCAATTGTATCTTGAAACCACGCAGTGACCCATATACATATACAAACGTTCAACCAAATTATTCAAGCAGTTAGATGACAAAGACAAACAAACACGCGTACTGAAGAATTACATATTTTTCAACAAAATTCAAAAACAGGTCTTCGTCATGTATCCTAGTAAATGTAGCATAAAATTCCACAGTTTATGCGAAATATTGAAAGTCCGTTTACGTTCCTCAATTAGAATAAAAAAACGAAATAGGCTGGTTTGAGAAAACAACGGTTGACTCCGTTAGGCCATTAAAAAAAGGAAAAGTAAAAGCTGTGCATTATTTAGCTGCTCATAATGAGATGTATGTATGTAGGTAATCATTTTTTTTAAATGTTTGTTAAGTTCGACAGATAGAAGAAAAGAAGAGTTGACAATACAAAAACGAGAAAAACAAGTAAAATACCAAGAGTTATTTTTCTACCTATTGGTTTTAGTTTGCTGTCAATATCAGGTGGTCAAACTCTAAACAGTACAGACTTAGGAAAAAGTTCTAATGTGACACGGCCCACGGCTTAGATATTACAGGTAACATTTAAGGAAAATGAATTCTTATTTCCCTCGTTGGTTTGCACGTAGTATTGATCAAAAATTCAATAATATGAAGCAAGGGTTTGTCGTTATTTTTTTAAACCTCTCGGCTATTGAGGCAGCTATAAAACACAATATTCTATTAATATATAATCGCGGTTGAAAAACGACAGCATTGTTATTATTTCATTATCACATTATTTTGTGGTTGTGCAAATGTTGTATTGACATAAGGATAATACGTACTCACACTAGTGACCGATTTATTATATTCAAATATATTATCTGTTGTATGTTATAACGCCCAAGTCTAGTCATAACTGTTCCATGTGGAATCGGTGCTCGCCATTGTCATGTCTAATCAAAAATACACTAACATATTAGGTTTAAGTCCTAATCGCAGATTGAGCTTAATTATTGTTGTTACTGAATAATATTATTATGTTATATTTTTTTCTTGGTATGGCATAACTTTTAGTAGTTAGTAAAAAGCTAATTTTCATAATCAGCTGTATCGGCTTTTAAATGTCTTTATGTCTTATGTTATCCTAGTATTTGTAGCATGCGATTGCACAGCGTGATATGCAACGAGGACAAGCGACGCTACTTACTTCTTGACTCTTAAAAACTAGCTAGCTCGTTTGCTTGATTTTGAAACACGTTGGGTCAAACCCGGGGTGGTATTCTTCTACTAGCTTTTTATGTGGAAAGAAATCACTCCTAACATCGACAAAATATTTAGCCCCTATTTAATGTATTCACGCTTAAGCAAGCGAATACTAACATGTCATGGAGAGAATATAGAGTCATTTACTTACCAGAGACTTAATGTCATAAAATGTCAAAAAATATAACCATAGTAAGATACGTACTGTAGCAATATGCAAAATTTACTAGAAACTAATCATATCACTTGTATTTTATACTTGAAAACTAGAAAAGTAGTGTATTTATAGTAAAAATTAACAACAAAAATGTAAAAACAAAACAAAATTTTAATTTTAAATTTTGCTATTAGGGAATTTTGTATTAAAAATTAACTCAATTATGAAACTATGAATAAAATTAGTATGTAAACTGTCAAATTTGTACAATCTCTTAGCTATTTAAACAACATAAAAATTTACAAAGCAAATGACAATCTTAATATTTTTTATGTAAGAGTTTTCATTTTTTAAATTTTAGAACGCCTCATCAATTTATTATTTTAATTGTAAAATATAGTTCGCATTATTTTTTTAATTATAGCACAACTTGACTAAATTTCATTATAAACTAAATATTACAAATTGCATGGCGGAAATAAAACCGATTCCTATTTCGCTATCCCGAGCGGCTCTTTGATTATTATTTTTCAAATGGTAGGTAGCTCTTGTCGATTTCGAATTTTAATTTTAATCGTATAAATTTTATCACGATCAGACAGGCTAGTGGATCCACAGGTGGGTCTTTAATTTTGTTATACTCTATAGTCTATATGTATGACCGACCTTCCCAAATAAAACTATTTAAATTTCTTCGTTATTGACCATTTAAACCTTCTCTTTATACAAACAAGTCAGTCAATATTTTTCAGGACGGTCGGTATAACATTATAAAGTCGCAAAAATCTGTTTATTAGGGAATCTGAAATTAATAGGAGATTGTAAAATCTGTAATGCGCAGAAACCTAGACATGCGCTATGATGGTCGAGTCTAGTCTAAGTCTAGATATTGACTAGAGTTAGCTTTTAGATACCAGGCGGCCATAAACGTCAAGCTGTGAAATTGAAAATTTAAGTTCTCAAAATTAGTATTGAATTTTGGCGCCATCGAGAGAAAAGATGGTCGAAGTTTTTTCATAATTATAGAATTTCGTGTTAATATTGAGTGAAATTAGTCAATTTTGGTGGCATTTTGTACATTTTGTTCAGTGAAAGTGCACAAATGAAATAATCATAAAGAAATTAGCGTATCGTATATTTTCTCGTTGCCGCCAAATCTCGTTACATGAGCTTGTGTAAAAAGACCACCGCTTTACCCAAGAGCTTGACATGACTTACTGACGACTTACGACTGATGACTAATTAAAATTAATTGAAATTGATATAAAATTTGAAGCAAATTTCTACTTGACTAATATTAACTAAATACTAACGTGAAGGCCAAAACTTAAAGAAAGAAAAGAAAGAAAATTAATATTTTTCACAAGTCATTTGCAATTAAAAATATTATTTTCATAGTACCAAATGAGTAAAGAATTTCCGTATCTTTACTCATGTGAAGGTACTAAGTAGGTACTTAATGTTTACAAAAACCGCGTAATGGGCGCTAAAGTTAGACATAATTTCGTTTTTGAAATGAACATTATTGCACTACGAACGTTAATTTTCACGAAACGTTACTTTCCTCTTTTTTTATTGAAGTTGTTACATAAAAAAAATTAAAAATCTTATGGTAAGGGTTATTAAAATTAAGTTTTTAAAATGAAAATTCTTAACTATATAACTATATTGTTAACTACTTGTAAGTAAGTAAGTACTTAAGTTTCTAAATTAAGTACTTAATTTCTACTTTTATATATTTATTCTACTTATTTTTATTTTTATTATTCTTTTTTCTACTTAATTTCTACTTTTACAAGGATTTAGGGTCAAATTAATTATGGCATTTATGTACTGTCATCAATCATCATGCCATTTATGCCATTGTTCTTCACTATTGGCATTACTTGCAGGATAACATTTTTCAAATAATTACCATCAGAGGGTGAGAGAGATAGAGGAGAGAGAGAGGTAATGTGTTAATTAGCTCTTTTGTGATATTAAAAAAACTAAGAGAAATTATGATGAATAAAAAAATATTTTCTGGACTACCATCCGTTTGGTCCATTGTACTACCTACCAAAGTACTAATAAAAAGCTAAAAGTCTACTGATTTCTTTCTAAGTATTGAAATAGAATAAATTAATAAATGTAATCACGTACAAAGTGAAGTAAATGTTTTCATGTTCGACATAATAGGATATTACAGAAAAGCTGACAAATAGAAACGTGATATTGTTGTATTAAAATCTTTTGAGCAAATACATAGAAGCAATTTACACAAGTAAAGTGTGAGGTGTCGCATTGATTACGTCACAAAGGTTCATGGTTGTCATGAGTGATAATATGGTCGCCAATATCAAATAAGTAATATTAAAATTCATATTTCATAATATATTTCGACTCAACCCAATTTTAAATGGATTATTTTTGTTTAATAGCACTCCAAAAGGCTTCAAATGACTATGTTTTCAAGTTTCAGATAAGCGCGTAAACGATTACGCGTAATAGGTAATCTAAATATCAAAACTTTGTTGGTCGATTTTTTAATACAATGATAAAATATCATCAATGATGATTTCATAAAATAGATGAAAATTAAAGTTTTTCTTTTTTCTTTCTTTAGGTATTGGCCTTCACGTTAGTATTTTTCCATTAGTCAAGTAAAAATTTGCATCAAACTTTAAATAAATTTCAATCAATTATAATTAGACATCAGTCATAAGTCGTCAGTAAGTCATGTCTGGGTCGTAAGTAAAACGGTGGATTCGTTACTCAAGCTCGTCTATTGAGATTTGGCGGCAGCGAGGAATTAGACGTTACACTAATTTCTTCATGATTACTTGATTTGTGCACTTTCACTGAATAAAATTAATCTAATTCCCACCTGAATTAACTAATTTCACTCAATATAAACACGAAATTCAATAACTATGAAAAAATTACGATCATCTTCATTCACCATGGCGCCAATGCTCCGAAAATTAAAGTTCAATCAACAAATCATTAACAATAAAATTTAGTTGGTACATTAAAACAGAGATGGCGTTTCACAATTTTGCATCGCACTATTTACTGGTCAAAGAGAGATTAATTTATTTTTATTCTATTTTTATATTTCAACATCCGTTGAAAAAACAAGCACTACTTGTATATACGATATTAATTGTGGAAGCTCTGTCGTTACGAAAGTTAGAGCTTCAAGTACATAGGTATAACTTTCAATGATTAACAACTGATGGTGAATTATTTATTGTAGAAGAGTGCAAACAGCTAGTGATGTGCCGACTCGGGTTAAATTTAAGTCGAGTTAAAATTTCAGTAACTCGAACTCGAGTTAACTCGATTTCATTAGAATGACGTTCAATCAGTTTTTCTTTATTTTGGTTAGTTTTAAAAACTCGTTTGTTTCTTAACGAATCAAATGCGATAGAAAAATGTTTTCTAAAATAAATATAAATACTACAACAACTCTAACCTCGCTACTCTGCCTCCGTTTCATAGTGGCGGAGTTGTTTTGAAGTTATACTTCTTTAGGCGCGTCATAAAAAAAGAGAGGCTAAGTGCGAGTTGGACTCGCGCATGAAGGGTTCCGTACTATAATCTATATTAGAAAATCACATTTGATGTGTGGGAGCCCCTTTTTAAAATTTACTTTATTGTTATTTAATTATTTATTTCGAAAGGTAATATACATGTAAATATTCTTTGAAAATTTGAAGCGTCTACCTGTTACCTTTTTTAATATTGAACAAAAAATCCGAAAAAACACGTTTATTGTATAGGGACCCCCTTAGTATATATATATATATTTTAAATTTTTAGTACTTGTTGTTATAGCAACAACAAAAATAAATCATTTATTAAAAAATCAGCTTTCTAGCTATAACGGTTTATGAGATATAGCCTGGAGACAGACAGATAGCGGAGTCTTAGTAATGGGGTCCGTTTTTACCCTTGAGCCGTACCCTAAAAAGGCTTTTACGATCCATCACACAAAAGTTGCAATCAATCAATCAAAAATTAATTTGCGTAAAATGTGGTACAAGCATCATTGCTGGTTTTTATTTTATTATTTGCTAATAGTTCTTCACATTTTGGTCAATAATTCGACATGCAAAATAAGTTAAAATATGAAATAAGATTACAATCATTTGAATAATTAAAAAACTCCATCGACTCCACCTCGTCGTTTCGACTCCATCTCGTGTATCTGCTTAAATATCTATAAAAATGAAACAAATTAAATAAAAAATGTTGATAGCAAAATCTTTTTAAGCCTGGGTTAGTTTTCACGTCATGCCTGAACATACAGACATACAGACAAAAATTTTTTAATTACATATTTAATTTTGGTATCGATCCAGTAACACGATTGCTGCCGGCTATTTATTTTTCAATATTTTCATTGTACAGAATTGACCCTTCTACAGATTTATTATATGTATAGATTTGGCAGACGTTACAATATGAAATTGCAGTGAAGACCAAAATTTTAAGATACGCGCTTACAGATAGTAAGATGCGCTAGCATCACACGTGATTTAGTTATATACAAGTGCGATTTATATATTTTTCGTTACAGATATTTTCAAGTAGGTATAACTCACGCGCATACATAAATATACGCACGCATTTTTATTAAAATGGACTTCAAAACCATTCATTTATATGTATTATTTATTTTTGACATTTGTAATGGGTATTTTTATTTATTTAAAAAATTTACATCAATTCTCAATAACGCTATTTATATTAAGCATTCTTAACAAAATAATATCAGTCTAACTTGATAAAGTCGAAGCACGGAATGCTAATAATTATTATACAGTTATCACAAAATATGTTTTAGGTATTTCAAATCGAGTCATAGTTAAATCAACTCGACTTGACTCGAGCTGGACCTAACTCGAGTCGACTCGAGTTAGCAAATCGAGTTGACACTACAAACAGCTCACAACAGTCAAAACTAGTGAGTAGTGATGTGCCGACTCGGGTTAAATTTAACTCGAGTCAAGTCGAGTTAAAATTTCAGTAACTCGATTTTATTAGAATGACGTTCAATCATGTTTTTCTTTATTTTGGTTAGTTTTAAAAACTCATTTTTTTCTTAACGAATCAATTGCGATAGAAAAATGTTTTCTAACATAAATATAAATACTACAACAACTCTTACCTCGCTACTCGGCCTCCGTTTCATGATGGCGGAGTTGTTTGGAAGTTATACTTCTTTAGGCGCGTTATAAAAAAAGATAGGCCAAGTGCGAGTTGGACTCACGCACGAAGGGTTCCGTACTGTAATCTATCTTAGAAAATCATATTTGATGTATAAGAGCCCCTCTTTAATGTTTACTTTATTGTTATTTAATTATTTATTTCGAAAGGTAATTTACAAGTAAATATTCTTTGAAAATTTGAAGCGTCTACCAGGTCTAAAACCGCAACTTTTAGCAATTCATCTAAAAGGAATTCATTTTCTGGAATGTTAGCAATATTGCAGCAATTCATAAATTTTTTGATAAAATGGTCGCGCCTTTTCGGCGATTCATCTACAATTCATTTCATTAGCAGATTCTTATTTGATGTGTGTTTCCAAACTTAATAATAATTGTAAACAGCTTAAAAACAGTATTTTCATGAATATTGCTATTTACGATTAATTTTTACGATTAAAATATTACAAGACCTTTTAAAGAAACAGAATCGTAAAATTTACGGTACAATTACTATTAGTAATTTGTTAAATCCCTTAAAATTAAGGAAGTAATAAATAATTTTTACGGCTGGCCATGTCTCACAACTCGTACTTGAAAGAAAGATTGACATTTGATATTTTATTGTAAAGTATACTAAACAGAGTTTTGGCGCCATCGAGAGAAAAGATGGTCGAAGTTTTTTCATAATTATTGAATGTCGGGTTGATATTGAGTGAAATTAGTCAACTTTGGTGGCATTTTATACAAATTTGTTCAGTGAAAGAGCACAAATGAAATAATCATGAAGAAATTAGCGTATCGTGTATTGCCGCCAAATCTCCTTACATGAGCTTGAGTAAACCGGCCACCGCTTTACCCAAGAGCCTGACATGACTTCCTGACGACTTATGACTGATGACTATGAAAATTAATTAAAATTGATATAAAATGTGCACCTGGGCGTGGCTCATCAAAAACCGACGTGCGGCCACGAGCAAACTCGTTGAACCAATTTTTGACGGTCACCATCGAAGGAGAAGAGTCACCGTACACAGCATCCAAGCGCTCTTTGATTTCGCTGCGCGTTTTCCCTTCCAAAAACAAGAATGTAATCACCGAACGATATTGTTCTTTTTCCATTTTTGCATAACTGACCGACACGCTCGCTTCCAAAGGCTGTCAAAACAAAACAAATGAAGGGAAAAGACTGAAAACTACTTGACAGACTTCAAAAATTATTTATTGCACGATAGTAAAACTCTTTTGTAACAACAACGCCATGGGGCGATGAGGCTAAGTAATTATTGAAGGCCCCTCGTATATATATCTTAACTTTGTCGAAATGGGACCACCTCAGTACGTTCTTTCAAACAAAAAAAGATTTTTTATAAGTTGCTTTACAAACGACGAAGAAATCAATTATCCACCATAAAAATATAGATAATGAAATTATAACCTCCTCTTTTATTTAGGTATGTCAGTCATAACAGCAGTTCACCTTTCATTGTTCTGGAAAGATTGCAAAAGTTCGCTCTGAACTCTATAATAGAAGTAAGAGGAGGCCGTTTATAAATGATTGATATACGGCCAACATTAATAACCTATCTAAGATAAAGAGCTACTTCAGATCAGCAACCAGGCAACAGCGTTCATTATTCAATAATTAACAAATATATCTTAGCAACAAAACTTTAGTGTTCCTATCTCTATCTGTAGATAGGTTTATAATATTGACCGATAAACGATTCTCGAAATATCCCTCAGATTACTTATATCAATGAATTTGTAAAATATATTTTCGTATTGAAATGACTGCAAATGATTATTACTATTATTTTATATCCTAACAAAACCTAATGCAAGTCTTTTTTTTCTTTCTTTTGGCAAAGGTTTTGGCAATCTCGTTAGTATTTCGCCATTAGTCAAGTAGAAATTTGCATCAACTTTTATATTTGTTTTATATCAATTATAATTAGTCATCTGTCATAAGTCGTCAGTAAGTCATGTCAGGCTCTTGGGTAAAGCGGTGGCCTTTTCTTTTGGCGAAATCAAAGAGCGCTTGGATGCTGTGTACGGTGACTCTTCTCCTTCGATGGCGACCGTCAAAAATTGGTTCAACGAGTTTGCTCGTGGCCGCACGTCGGATTTTGATGAGCCACGCCCACGTGCACATTTTATATCAATTTTAATTAATTTTCATAGTCATCAGTCATAAGTCGTCAGTAAGTCATATCAGGCTCTTGGGTAAAGCGGTGGCCTTTTTACACAAGCTCATGTAATGAGATGTGGCGGCAACGAGGAAATATACGATACGCTAATTTCTTTATGATTATTTCATTTGTGCACTTTCACTAAACAAAATTGTACAAAATGCCACCAAAATGCCACCAAAATTGACTAATTTCACTCATTATTAACACGAAATTCAATAATTATGAAAAAACTTCGATCATCTTTTCTCTCGATGGCGCCAAAACTCTACTGCAAGTCTCCTGTTTGCGAACGTTAAGTTAGTAGTAATTAGATTAATTTAACGTGTTTTTATTTGAATTGTTCTGGCCATTGATTGTTGTTTCCAAAACTAAATAAAAAACGAGGTGGGCCGAATGCTATTTCGACAATACCTATCAGTGTCTCTCACACGATCTAAAAATAGATACAGTATAGTGCGCAGTAAGAAAACAGTTCAATCCTATTGCGAAATTTGCTAGTGTCAGAACGCCGGATCATACCGATTTAGCACTTACTGCGAGTTAAGTGAGATGGGATAGGTGGGAGGGATGTCTGTTGAGGGTCAACTGTCGTTTAAAAATCTATGAGAAAACCTTGGACGAGCGCAAGCGTAACCTTTCTATTTAATGAAAGTGGATGCTGTAGAGTGAGCAAGTGTTTTAGATTCTTTTACACAGATTACTAGACTCAATGCCTTTTAACACGGGAGATGGTTTTATTGTGGAACAGTCCATGTCACTACCGTTTTTAATAAAATTACTTCTTTTAGCATTTTATTGAATTTGTTACTAGTTATACCGGCTTCAGTTGAAATCACTTTTAGTGGATATTGGTGGAAAAATTGTTTACATTGGTGTATCATAAATGTTGACCGAGCTACGAGATAAGCCACTAAAAATTTAGTAAAAATCCTCTGAATAGTTTTTTTCATTAAAAGCGAACAGACGAATCGACAAACATTTTAAAAAGCCTCGTTTTGGGTACTGTATACTAATATACGATGAGTAGCAATAATAGTTTTTAAAAATAATTATTTATGCATGTACAGATTAAGTATTTTCATTGTTTTAATATTTATGTATAAGATATTCATCCAATGTTATGATCTTTATGAAAATGTATTAATATAGAGCACCTACTAACTATTATATTTTTTTATTACCCTACTAACCACCTACTAACTATTATAACTAACTATTATAGTATTGTCAAGATTTATAATATTAAGATTAAGGCCCTGTTCCCATATTCAAGAAACTAGTCGTTTTGTTTACGAATGTTTGTTTTTTATACAAATAGTACAAAATCTAACTACAGTTGTTCGTTTTCGATTGTTAACTCGAAAAATTTTGTGTAACTATGAGCAACTCTTCGTTACTTTTAGACAAACTACCAATGGTTATACTGAAGGATTACGGTTCGTTGATTATAGGAACCGGGCTGAAGTGGGTCATTGCCAAAAAGACCACTGATGGCAGAGTGCGTGATGCAACTCGACCGGGTAGACAATAGACATCCACCGCCTCTACTATTACCGTCTCCACAAGTGTCTTATTCCGGTCCAGAAGGTACGGTAGTCGATACATTTGGACAATTGTTACACCCCGGCCACAGAACTCTGGTGTCTATGGTCTATAGATTAAATAATTTACTCTCTAGCTATCAGTAGAGACGCGTAATTATTCGCTGCCTTCTCACATAAAAAAATAAAAACTTGGCACTCTATGTCTTGCAAGTGTGCAAGGAATTTCGTATTAAAGTATGTATGTGTGACTTACATTAATACAGTTTAAACGTTCTTTTCGCTTCCCTACCTAGGATATTGTTAAGAATTTTCTTACAAGAGTTTAATGATATCCCTACTAATATTATAAATGCGAATATAAGTTTATTTGTTACACTTCAACGTTAACACGTTAACGTTAACGTCAACAAGTGACACATTAATTTTAGTACACCCTGTTAGAAACAAATAAATCCGATTTGTTATGAAACATGAATATTTATGACTAATATTATTATTCAAAGATGAATTTGAATTAGTTTAAATACCAGGACAACAGATTAACTAACATTTTGACCTATAAATGGTTTTATTTTCTGTTTTTGTTACAATTTTAACAAGTGCATTGTAAAGTTGTGTTCTCTATCTCTTTTACTTTAAGTAAGTATACTAGCTGATCCGGAAAACTACTACAATAGAATAAATACTTTATGTTTATGATACACATTGTTTCCCTATACTAGTGGTATAAAATATAATTTACAAGCTATTTTTATTCCTACCAAAGCATGTAAACGTTTAGGAAAATTCGAAAGTGGAATTTTTTGAATTACAAACAACGTGACATTAGAATTTTATATATAGTTATGCAACATACATTTTATAAAAGATATGGCCTATTTTTAGCCGAATGCAAGAAGGAAGAGGTGTTTAGTTCGACTATATGTTTTTTGTGTGTTAATTACGATATTATTCGCCTTAAACCGATTTCGATGGTTGTGGTTTGGGACCTACTTGAGGTGGTCCTATTGGATTGGATATTGGACTAGTAGTTTTTTAGTTAGGTACTACTCTATAATACATAATTTTTCATATTTTTCAAAAAAAAAGAATAAGTATTATGAAATCGGAACGTGGTAATGATATGACTGGAGTCAGTTTTTTGCAGGTTTACTGTGTTATATATCTCCAACGGAAAAAAGGGTTAGTTGTAAATTTGACGTGTCTGTCTCTGTGCGTGTGGCGTCATAGCTTTTAAACGGATGTACCGCTTTTGAAGCGGTTTTTTCTGCTTGAAAGCTGACATGATCGGGATGGCTACATCACATAATATGGGTTTTCACTGTGTTTTTTTAGGGATTCATTGATTTTTTCAATATTTACATATTTTTTACGAAACCACCTGCGCTGCTATAAAAACGGTTACCAAATCTGAGACTTACCTATCTCAATATTATTATTAAAAAATCTATTTTTGCCATAAATTGTAAGATTTACCTTATATTCAAGTGACAGTTAGTTTAAGTCCAACTGATTGGTTATGGATTTAACGAATGCTAACGTAAATGTCTATATCGTGAATGTGTTATGTGGTGACATTACCAGAGTTAATATATTTGTAATCATTTGCCCTTATCCTGCATCAATTGAAGATTCCAATTACCCTACGTTAGTTCTCTTTACTAGTTGTATCTGTTTCAAGTCACTAAACAACAGTGGCAAAATTGATGTTATAGCGGGTTTGAGAAAATAATCTATTGCTAATCTACGTGAGACGTTACAGGAATTTTTCACCAGGTAGTTAATTTGTTTTTGGTTTATGTAGAACAGTAATTATTTTTGGGTTTGGTGTTTTTTGACAAATCGGAATAGATCCTACTAATGTTATAAATGCGAAAGTTTGAAAGGATGTGTGTATGTTTGATACTCTTTCACGCAAAAACTACTGAACGGGTTTTCATGAAACTTTGCAGTAATGTAGCTTTGATATCAGAATAATAAAATAAGTTAAAACTTATAGTGTTTTTTTTTTATAATTTGGTGATAATATAACGATAACTGTAAAGTAAATGCATACGAAGTCGCGGGTAACAGGTAGTAATATTATAGATGCGAAATTTTTTAAAGATATAGGTATGGATGTTTGTTATTCTTTCACGCTCGAATGGCTGAATGGATTTGTCTGAAATGTGGAACTCAGATAGATTGTGACCTGGTTAAACATATAGGCTACTTTTAATTCCGATCGCACAATTTAAAAAAAAAAGTAAAAAATAATAATCATTATATGATATGATTTAATTTAATAAAAATAAACATCGGGATAGGTGAAAGTAGATAAGAATGCTCATAAAATAAAAACTAATGGGCCAACCTAAATGAAATTTCAATGGGACCAATTTGAAGCTATTTCGGATTAAACAAAAAAAAAACCGAAAATCGGTTCAGAAACCTCGAAGAAATCGGTGTACATACATAAAAAATATACCGGCGGAATCGAGAACCTCCTCCTATTTTTAACTCTGTTAGAAAAAAAAAATGTTGTGTCATTGCGCTTAAATTGCAAACAGTTTGAAACTATAAAGTTATTATTTTTAAAAACCAAGGCTACTATCACTAATCAATCTTAGTCATGAAAGCATACTGTACGATTAAAAATCCAGAAATAGCTATCTGATATAAACAACAGATACCTGTTGAAATTGTTGAGTCAATGTTTTTTGACAAAAGAATTGAGAGATTTTATTCGATTATCGATATATCAGATTTTCGAATTTTTGTATCATTCTAAAATGCAGTGATTTCTCTTTGTATTATACTAGGCTGTTAACTATACTAAACACAACAAAAATTGCAAGTTATTTAGAATTGAATGGATTTAACTATAACTCCCGCGGACCGCGGTCCGAGGGAGTTATAGTAAATTATAAATTATATTATAGTTAGTTATAATCCATTCAATTCTAAATAACTTGCAATTTTTGTTGTGTTCATTCTACTAACTTGTCTGTATGTCCTTTTTAACCGACTTCAAAAAGTGGACTTAGAGTTAGATGCTACTCCAACAACTCTAACTCTAAGTGTTTTTCATTTTCTTTATATGTTTGTAACGCGATTACTCGGACAATTACGTACTGATTTGGACGATACTTTTTGAAAAGGTAGTTCATGATTACGACACGATCCCGTATTAATAATACTATCATAATCTGACTAGTGGTTTTTTAATTATAGTTCGGTTAGGGTCGAAAAATAAAAAAAAGCATAACTAAGTATAATTCAAAACTACCAGTAGGTTTTAAATAAACCTTGTGTGGTACCAACATGGAATTAAAAAAAGAACACATGTATATTTTCACGCCAAGTCCCTTACGCGTTAGGCAGAGAGTATCGAGTGTCAACCTTCACGATCCTTACAAACCAGTCTGTCTTCCTCCACATTCATAGCCCTATTCATACGAATTAAAAAAACGATTATCAGATCGCTACCTACTAAAATAATTAGAGTCGGTTTTTAAATTTTTGTTGCGTGCGCATTTGTTTTCTACTCCGATTACGTTTATGACAAAAACAATTTATAATATATGATTCTGATTTTGATTCAGATAAAAATCGCTTCTGTAACCTCTTTCCATTCATGGCCCCTTGCGTCCTTCATTACCTTTTAAGGGGTCAGGTGAGTTTTAATCCAACAATAACTTTGGAAAAGATTCAAATTTTTGCTAAAAATAAATACACTGTTTAAAGCTTATTATCTCAGGAAACGGCTAGGGTGTGTCAGTAAACGAATCCACAATCGTGCCAAATTTTGTAGGCACGTGATGTTTTTGCCAATAATATATTGTTTATGTGGTTGTGCGGAAACATGGGAAGGTCGTGAGTACTCATGACCCCCATTTATTCTATCTCTAATTATTCTAATAAATATTCTAGACATTATTCTCTAAAAAACGGATCAGTACAAAAGGATCTTCGAATATATTATTGTTTTTTTACTCGATAACGAGGGGTGTTACAAATGTGGGTGTGTGTGTGTGTGTGTGTGTGGATGTGTGACAGACCAATTACGATGCAAATTTTTCTGTATGAAAGCTAGTGTAATCGGGATGGTTTTTAGCAATATTACATGTAGGTTTAGTAGGAGATTACAAATAAATTTTAAGATGTTGATCCCAGTCAGATCTGTCAGTCAGATTTCTATTCCGCACAGGGAATCTGACTCTATGTTCGGCAGCTCTTAAGAGATTAGGTTAAACCATTACCTACAAGACCACTGGTGGATCGATCAGCTAGCTAGCTTATCTACCAAATAATGTTAGTATCATATTCCTAGCAGTTTGGAAGGCTTGCATTAAACTTTGGCCTCAGTACAGGAGCCTATAATATCTATTGTGTCTTTAGACCACCGTTGTCTCTTACCATTAGGCCAGCGGTTTGCTAGCTCCATAGATTTAGTATGCTAGCTCGATGTCTTATTTCATAAAAAAAAAACAAAATGGTTATCGACACTAGTGTTTGTCGGTAATTTATTCTATTGTTCTATCCCACCTGTTCAGTTAAAGAGTGTTGGCGTGTGGTGTAACTCCCAGTGTATTTTCTAAGCTATTATTAATCCATAATGTATTCTTTTGTTTTAGTCTAGATAGAATATTAAGATTTAAGGTGGACATACCAATATCATACACACTTAAAAGAACATTTAAGTATTTTTTAAATTCTTGGAATTAAAAAACATTCAAAGGAACGTCCTTAAAAACATTGAGTTTTTGTTATAGCAACACAGAGAGCAAGCCGCTTTACTGAGTATTTCTTTTATCATCGTCTCAAAAGTAATACCTATCGTACATTTAAATAATTCAAAATAAAATAAATCCAAATTTCAATTGTAATCGGACTCGTCATAGCATTTCAATTAAAAATATTGTAAATACATTGTATACTAATAAGGTATACTTATTACGTGGGTATTTTAAATGTAATTAGATGGCAAAAAGGCCGGCGATACTCCTGAAGGTAAAATATGACCATTGCTGTCTTACTTACATCTTGGAACTTAAACCACTTGAATGAGGGAACGAATGTATTATATTATGCACCAAAATTTTAAAAAATAGGACACATTCTTGCATTTAAAATATTTAACTCAGATGCACAAAGGCGGTTTTATCGCTTCAGAGTGATCTCTGCCAGATAACCATGTGTGAGGGATAATGGGGGATAAAACTTTAAAACGCTATGCTGTCTCCGATTTTCATTAAAACTTTCATCCCTTTATATACAAGGTGGTGATAATTGACACAAAAAATTTCCTGTATTTGATTAAGGATCTTTAACTATATTATTATCAAATTTTAATAAAATTAGTTCAGCGGTTTAGCTGTGCAAGTGTAACAGAAAAACTTTCGCATTTGTAACATTAAGAATGGGTTCAAGCCAGTCACGAGAGCTCGTCTAGTTTTGTCATTGAAGAATAGGTATTGTTAGTGTATAGGTGTGCCCCTGAGGAACAATTGCACGTCACGGTGACTGCCTACCACGACCTTGCACCGACGGAAGACACCACTCATGGTAGAGATCTAAATAGCCTAACGATGTAAGTTGAGGTGATCCATATTTCCATATTAATATCATAAATGAAATGTGTATGTTTTTTCTCCATCTGATAGATAAAGATCGAAACAACTAAAATAATTTTAATATTTTTTAGAAATGAAATAGATCTTTTTTTTTAAGTACTACAAGCCTTGGAGAAGGAAGACTAAGTCTTGAGTAATACTTCGCAAGCTGACCATAAAATAACAGTTTGTCACAAAAAAATTACATACATACATCTTTATTTCCTTACGCGATGGGTATCGAGTGCCAAATGTTGCAATTCATGCAAACCTGTCTAGCTTCCTCTACAATTATTATCGTTTTCATACAGACACGCCGCTTTAGGAGACGATTGATACCATCCTCGGATAAAACCCGTGTGATATGATCGTGGTATGTCAGTCTAGGTCTCCCCAGGTAAAATATATTTGTATGTGATGTCACCTTACATAAAAATATGTTTTTGCTAAAGTAACATAAGCTAATTGTAATCTCTGTGCCACTTATATTCCGATGTCTAAATAGTGTTCCGCGGAAGATCAAAAAAATTAAATACGCGGACGACTACGTCAACTGTATGTAATTCTTGCGAATTAATAATTTTTTTACGAAAAGTTTTACACTAGCTGTTTACTATTAGAATTAGAAAACACGCCGGTTTCGGAGACGTATGACAGCATTCTCAGATAATATTCGAGTGATCTGATCGTGGAATGTCAACAAACATCTTGTTCGAACTAAGATACCCTCTGTTAGCAGATCACCTCTAATGCAGACCACAGATACGGAAACAGACAGACTTTCTAATTTATAATAAAATTGTCTGTTCACAAAGTTTGGGAGCCGCTGTCTCTAATGTAATATAATGCAGGTAGCTTTAACCAATAACCTTGAATCTGGTTTCCAGTGTCAATTGACGTGATGCTCTACATACAACATAATAGTCGGTTCACCTATTGTGATACTGTATACAAGTTATATATGATGCACTTCATTGATCTCCTTTTATAGAATACCGATTAGGGCTTGCAGTTGTAATACTTGTGCAAAAAAAAAATTTTGTGCATTTTTTTAATATAAAGTCAATAAGCATGTGAGTATTTGTTACGGCAAAAGACAGCTAATTTTTTTATATACTAGAGGAGGCAAACGAGTAAGTGGGCCACCTGATGGACAGTGATCACCGCCGCCCATGGATATCCGCAACACCAGGAGTAGGTATCACAGATGCGTTGCCGACCTTTAAGGAATGAGTACGCTCTTTTCGTGAAGGGTCCTAAGTCATAATCGTTTGGGAATACCGCCCTCGATAACTGATTCCACAAATGTGTTACTTGTTAACATCAGAGTTAACGGTCTATAGACCATTGTAATTGCGTGACAGTCCTGTGGCCGAGGTGTTAAACAAATTTTGAAAATCTACAGAACCCTGACCTCCGGACCAGGAATAGGTAAGACAAAGGATGCCTACTTAGGCAAGTAGCTACACAACACACTACTTCCAGTGGTCTCCTAAAAAATACTGGTCTACTGCTAATGTCAGGTTGGGAGGTTGTCCCTTATTTGTTTGCGAGAGTGGCAAATATTGACATTATGGCGGGAGAAACAAAACAGTATTGAGTAAAGCTCTATTAAAGAATTACAGAAGAGATGGAAATATCTCAGTTTTAATTTTCGCTCTCTGACATGTGTGTATTAGGAGGTACTTCATAAAGTTTTCATGATTTGATTAACCTATCGAATATTTAGTTCCTTATAATATATTAATACACTACTGACTTGATGAGCTTTGTATAGACTTAATTTGTCCCTAAGCAGCGCCACCTATCAGGTTTAATTGTATTTTCAAGGCATCCAAAAACACATAGAAATATACGTACAAAATTTCAACCAAATCGGTAAAGCCGTTTAGAAGTTATATAAAAAAACAGTTACTGAAGAATATGTACCTAACAATAAGATTTTAGATTTTGCAGTTTAAACGTTACAGACTATTTATAGACAGAATAAACTATTTGTCTTCATAATTTATTTAAGAATCACCTCTCAGCCCCGCAGATTTGGCGGAGAAGACCGGAAGCCAGCAAAGTATGAAACAAGATCACGACCTCCTCATCTCTGCCTACGCTTCCTACTGCAATTCACGACCAAGGTAGACACATAGTTAAAAACTCAGATAAAAACATACAAACACATTTTCACATTATTAATATGACCTAATGTCAGTTTAGATTAGTCTAAAGAGTAAGTATGTTAAACCCCCGCTATATTTTATCCGAGACGCAACAGAGAATGAAAAAATTCTGAACTGCGTATCTAGATCAAACTATTTACTTGTCAACATCCGAAAAACAAAATCTGCACGTGAATTCTGGTAAAAATAACGAAACTTGTAAAGTTTGCGTGTCGAAAATATCTCCAGTGAACAACACAGAGCAAGTCAACAATAGAGTAAACCCCTCGAATACGTGCAGAGGTTTACAAGGCCATTGAAGAAACAAGGAGTAAGTTATGAATCGGAGCCAGTTTTGATGACGTAACCGTCTGGATTCCACCCCGCGGTGGCGCCAACCGAAATCAGCAACAGGGTCACCCCTGGATACGGGTTAGAGTAGATAGTGCCAGAACTTTCGCTTTTTAAAAATGATTCAAAAGTTCGTTTACAAATAAATATATTGGCTAACATAGCCCGGTGAAGTTGTTAAAACATATTAGCCATTTCGAAAAAAAGGCTAATTGTGAGTCGTACCTTCTCCTTCCTTTTGGTGAATTCCTCTAAAATACACAAAAATATAATCGCCTGTGTGGTCTAGCTGTCCAGCTTCGGACTTCACTTCATGAGGTCTCGGGTTCGATCCCCGGGTCGGGCAACAAAAATTGAGTATTTTCAATTTTCTAATAAGGATAACGTTGCCCGGGATTGGATATATGCCCGGTTGGCTATGAATTTTTCACATATCACTTTTTGAGGCTTAGGGTCTTCAGCTAGTTGTGGGTGCCCTGGTTATGGCTTTGCGTACCACTTCGGAGATATGGGCGTAAAGATACTACTACTAAAAAAGAGATTGATAGCTTTGACTTAAAGGTTTTTTTTTTAGTTTATACATATAGGCAGTACTTATATTGTAGAACTGTTAACCTAAAACGAACGAACTTTCGAAACTTTCTAAACAAAAACCTCTGTCGGTACATATTTTTTTCATATACCTAGGTTAGGTACCTCCATATTTTTTTCATATAGGGAGAAAAAAAGAAAACAATGAAATTCGTTCAAATTTCGGTTTTAATTTTTCTTCAAAGACTTTTATGTATGTTTCTGGCGTCTCGATGGACCCCGTAATTAGATAGATATATTTTAATCATAACTGGACCGGTTTTGGTGTTATTTTTATTTGATGTCATATTTATAAAAATGGTTCTGCAGATTTCTACGATTTTCTACCTAGCTAAAGAAAAATCAATTGTTCTGTGAAAGAGGTAAAATGAAGGCGTAGGTGGATGCCAGTAAAACATACCCGAAATACATGAACAGTCAGACCGTCATTTTGCAAAAGGTTTCATAAAACGACTAAGATCTGACCATGGGAATGAATAATCTAATCTCGTGCTATAAATTAATGTAAATATCTGACCAATTCCAAATGTGATGTGCATCCTTGGCCTGATTCCTGTTTACTTTGATTTAAAGGTATGGATTAGACGCACTATAACAAACATCTTGTCCAAACGGGTTCGTTCTACGCTAGTGATGGGGCGATTTGTTGCGCTCGATAACCCGAGCGTGACTTTTGGCAAGGACTTGCTTCATTAACGCGTTTGCACTTAAAACATTAAAATGTATAAAGTTATTTGGTTGTGTCAACTATTTGACAATATCTTTCATTTTCATAGTCTATCCTTAAGAGTATTTGAATCTAGATATAGCTAGTGTCGAGTTAATTCCAGTCAGTGAGTTCGTTATGATACTTCATGAACAATACCACCAAACTCGTGAAAATGACTTATTTATTTTGTGAATGTAATCAATTGAATACAAAAGCTGTAGGTAAATGATGTAATAAAATTTATATTCAATTATAAAACATTGTTGACTTTGTTACAACACTTATTACTCGAGAACTTCGGAATTAATTTTAAAAATATTTAGTTTTTAGATTCGTTTCAGTACTGAATGACAGAATAATAATTAAGACATTTGAAAAAAATTGTGTGGTACGGACGATGTAATTCAACAATAATAACAAAATAATTCGTATGCACGTCATAATTTTTTCATCGTTATTAACGTACCACTTTATCTTTATCACTATCACCGACTTTACAAACACGATATGGATTTGTCTAGCAAATTAAAAAAAAAACCAACGTGAGTGTAAATCGAAGTTCAATTGAATTCGTTTATCCCAGGTCGAGTTTTATTTCAATCCGTGCAGGTACCTCACTACTCTACGCAATTCTAAGAATTGAATCACAATGGATCTCAGTTAGGGTTCGTCTGTTGTAAAATAAAACCTTTTATAAGAACTAGTTTTTTTAGTCTTACCTGTCCTGAATGTTCAAACAGTTCAGTTTTTTAGACAACGTCTGGCAAAACACGGACGAAATGATGTGGTCCAAGTTACTAGTTTGTAAAACATTTACCTATTCCACTGTTATTTTTTCTAAATGTTTGGTAAAATAAAAAATTCTTACTTACTTTTACAACAAAAAATTCACACATATTTTACAATTTGAAAATTTATATCGTGAAGAAAAGCGTTCAGCCAGAGTTAATCTACGAGTATACCGATTATAAATGCAAACGTTGTGAAGATGTTTACATAACTAAATGTTTGTTGCCTGATTACATATTTACACTTGAACAAATTCAACATAAAACACACAGTCTTATAGAAATAAACTACTGTTTTTTTGTTAATCCCGGAAAATCATTCAATCAAGCACGGGACTAAATATATTAAGTACATTTACCCAGGGACCGGACTGGTAAGCCGTTTTGGTGTTTGGTGAACGGGTTTTACGAAAGGGTTTTCTTACCATACCCTTTCCTCGCGAAATCCCTATCAGAAGGGTTTTGTAAGCGCTATATTTTAAAGGTTACAACCTCTTACCCTAACTAAAAGGGTTACCTCTTAAAGTGTTATGCAATTTAAATCTGTATGTTCAATGCGTACGAACTAAAATCGCTTAAGACGTGTCGCAGCGGCTGCGGCGTTGCCAAAACGACTTACTCCGCGCGTTTCTTTTTCTTTAAAATAAAACGCAGATAAGCATAATTTCAATTTAGTTGGTTTTGACTTATTTTATAATTTTCAATACAGATCTCTTATTGCCCTTTCTTAGCTTACATCAAAAATTCTTTCAATACTCTCTCTCCGATCTCACTATTGAGAATGTTGATTGCAACTGTAACGTCGCAAATATTTCTTGCCGATATGGTTTCTGGCGCACTTATCTCACTTTTTCGCTTTATCGGAATTACCCAACTCTTGCTTTCATAAAATAACATTGGGATAAGCACGAAATTACACAAAGCTATCCAGCACCCTGACCTTAACCGTTATGAAATAGCTTACACAATGCTCCAACCGCAGTACAGTATTCCTTGGATAAACTCTCATTTTTACAGCAGTGGTGTACATTTAATATCTGTTTAAAACATTACCGAGACAAAAAATGACATTCATATTGTTCAGCACAATGTCGCCTGAAATTCTTACATCCTTGTCACTTCCTTTCCTCCTTTCTTTTTTATCACTGTCACCAGAGTTGGCAGCTCAGTTGATGAAGCGCTAAAAACTGACAATCATCTCTATCACTACTTTCTCATTTATACACATTTCCTCATTCATTGATGTTAACCTTTGGAGACATTTGTTCAAATACAATATACATAAGCACGCTGATAAGAACAAACTGTCCTACTTAATGCTAATGTTAACAACTAACCAAAGTGATATGATGCTACCACTCGTCTAAATATTCAGACTGCAAAGACTTTGGTACCCCAAATATTTCCTCGAGATCCACAAAATCACAGAAAACTCTCTAGGCCACTTGCGGCGCGAAAACACTTGATCCAAACATCCTGTTACCGGCCTGAGCTTTCTGTAATATTCCATTAGATACCCCTTGCATCCTCCTTTTAACTGTTGGCCCGTACACTTTTGTTGCTCAAATTGATGACCAAGTTAGAGGTGCAGTCTATGCTTAAACTCTTGCTTTTGACACAATGATCGCACGCCTTCTGTCTTCGGGTAGGTACTTCGAGTTTTATTACAAAGAACCCAGAAAGACCATTACTTTGTTCTTTTCCAAAGTAATGATATTTAGACTTAGACAGAACGGAGAATGAAATTGTATATCTTTTAGCAGTGATAGAAGGTATACTGCAGATGTAGAAAATAGAATGTGTGCAGGTAACAGTGTGAATGGAGCGATGGGTAAGATATTTCAAAGCGAGGTTTTGAGTTATGGTGCTTTGCATAATTCTGTACTTATTCCAACATAGTTTATTTAATTCAGTTGAATGTGTCAGAAAAAGCCTGAAAATAGAATAAATGCGGCCGAAATGAGAGCGCTATGAAAATCTGTATTCTGTGGCATTTCGCACAATGACCGCATTCGTAACAATGAGAACCGAGAAAGAGTGGGTTTGAAAGAAAGTGTTGTAAAATGAGAAAGGGCATGCTCCGTTTCTTCGGTTATGTCGAAAGGTTGGCAGATGAAAGATAGGCAATGTCAGTATTGTCTTCACTTGCGAAAGTGGATGGAAGCAGGTACTCGGGAAGACCTATGTTGACATTTCACTATCATATTGATCGGATTGTTTCTGGGTGTTGTGTAATGAGTCTCCAAAACCACACCGGTCTTAGTATAAATAGAAAGATATAGAGAGAAGTAGAAGCTAGGCAAGTCTGTAAAGATTGTGAAACGTGACACTCGATACTCTGTGCCTACTATGTGAAAATAATTTAAGGACTCAATAAGAGTCAACAATGGCGGGACGATAAATATGACCATAGATACTCTCTCAGCCTTACTATATTTTATACTTCTAATCACCTTCCATCACACATCCACAACGTCATAACACGCCTGCGCTATTTCTTAATTATACAATATAAATATATCGCGACCTGTATAAATTCATTTATAGGAATATCCGAAAATTTCGATCCTCGTTTTAGCATATCATCTGTGCTCGCAAGGATATATAAGGATACCACTCGAAAATAATTCTATTCATTCTGAAGGCAAATGAACAACCTCGAGACTTCTTCATCTCTCTCCACAAGTGACTACGGGTGACAAACGACCGTAGTTAGATATCTCACTATTCATTCAAAAAACTATTGTCTATAAGCAAGCTACGTACGTACGTTTCTTAAATGTGGCAATTGGCCATTATACGAATCTACGTCCAAATCAAAAGTTTTTACTACTTTCTCGAAAAAAAAAAACATCTTTTACTTTAATTTATAATATTGCAAGGCAAACAAGCAGACGGATTTCCTGATGGTAAGAAATTCACAAAGCCTAGAGACACTAAAGGTGGTAATGGTGCGTTGCCAACCTGATGCCGGGATGTTAGGCTTCGAGCAAAAGCAAAATTACCGGCTACCTTATGCTCCAAACCGGAACACGTCAAGGGCAAGCACTGACGTTATGGCGGCAGGAATAAGTAAGGTGGTGGTATCAATCGAGATGAGTCGCTGATAATCTCTACCATCTGGTCAGATGTCACAGTGTTAGTGACGGTAAGCCTATGCTCGCCTTTTACGACCTGCCTGGCACAGGGAGGCAGATAGTATATTCTGCAAAGGAGGCCGAACCAAAACGAGGAAAACAAGAAACGTTTTTATTAAATTCAAATTTTTGTAATTCCGTGAACAAGACACGGTCAAATAATTATTATTAATAAGTTGATTGTCATGGTCAAAACAAATCCAAGGTAACGATTGGTTGCGAATACGTATTTTATGGAACTCATAAAGATTACTTATCGCTTGATACAACGAAGAATAAAAATGTATGACTTCCATGGACATTGGACGATATTATTCAACGCTTGCAATGTTAGTACTTCTGTAATCATATTAAGCATAGCAATGAACGATTATATTGTTAGATACTAGCCTACGCCCACGACTTTGCTCGCAAAAAGTTAAACAGTTCCATTTTAATTGACTATTAATAAAAAAAAGGTGTGTGTGCGATTCTCACACGATAGAACTTCAGTAAATCGACAAAAGAATAAGATGAATATAATATATTTGTGTCTCTTACCTGCAAAAGAATGAGATAAATATATATTTGTATCTCTTACCTGTCGTTTTTCCGTTGCACGCGTTTTGAAATCACAACGATTCTAAAGAAGTTTCACTTCAAAAACCGGCCAAGTGCGAGTCGTAGGTATATAAAAAAAAATATTATTTGATGTACTAAACATTTATGGTTTTCGTAACTTTCCTTTAATTGTGCTATAAGACACGGTCTCTTACCATATTATAATTCTGAGTTCACGAGAAGTACCCTGTAGGTTTTGAAACCCTTTTGAGTTCCGAAAATTTGCGACATAAACGGCGGTATCTTTAGATTGCGTTGATTTTCCCACAGCTTCAGGGGTAAAAAAAGAACTGAGTACTTGATATATATTTCAGCTTGACTAACACGTTCCTGAGAAAAAGAGCCTAGACAGATGGAAGGACGACAGACAGACAACAAGGTGTTCCTATGAAGTTTCTTCTGTCTAACATACATCCATACATATCTTCACGCCAAGTCCCTTACGTGGTGGACAGAGAGTATCGAGTGCCAAACCTCACGATCCTGACAAACCCGTCTGGCTTCCTTCACATTAATTACCCTTTTCATACAAACACACCTGTTTCAGAGACTCTTGACACCACCCTCGGATAATATCCTAGTGATCTGATCGTGGCATGTCAACTTTGGTGTCCCTGGGTGACCTACATGCATCTATATTCGCATTGTATATCTGCTTTGTCAATATATTATTTGTCATTCTTTCCACATGACTGAACCAGCGGAGCATGCCCTGTAAATTTAAATTTGTTTATATCGAGTTAAGCCCTAAAACATAGGAAAATTGTTATTAATTACGTAGGTAGTTTTAAAACTTGTGAAGCAATAACCGGTAAATCGGAACGGCAATAAGAAAATTAGTGTTTAGAGCAAATATGGCATCGTCCGCATTGCATGACAAATGCGGAAATCCCTCGACGGTCAAGCGTTTACAGTTTATGTAATTTCGAGGCCATACACCGAGACAGCCCAGCCGTTAGAGGATCGTTAGATTACAGCCTGATTAAGGCCTGCCACATACAGCCGGAATTTTGTTAGGGAATGCTGAAAAAAGCCGAACGCGAATCCATACAAATCTATGCATCCGGATTTTTTCCGTACGAAATTAGATTGGATTTGTTTGGGCGAAAATTTAGGTTCGAAATTTTGAACATGGATCCCGTATAGGAGTTCTGCATGTATGTGGTGGACCTTAGTATCTCTGAAATTATAACACACGTAGTTTTGTGCAAATGTCTTTTAGGCCAACGGGTTTCGCTTTTTGTAGTATTTGGGGCTATAAAATGGTTCATGTATACTTAAATAGTAATTAGTATTTTCTAAGCTAACCTTATTTTGATTCTATTGCATCTTCAAGGCTATAGGTAAATTAAAGCATTTGTAATTAACACTACAGATACTTTTCGACAAATGCGGTTTTATTTACTAAAATTAAACTTGTGGAAAACTACAAGTGTATGTTAATTTCAAATAAAATAACTCCACCATTTAAAACGACGTTAGCATAGTATGGCATATTTAAAATGATTTTTCATTATGTTCTAAATCAGAAACTTCGGAGTGACTGATGCTTGTTCTTCAAGCTTCATGTTCTTCAAGAATAGCTAAATGAATAATATCATTGGACATAAATTTTCCTTATTAACTAATTAATTAAATAGAAATTTGAATATAAAATTTGATTTATATCAATTTTAATCAATTATAATTAGTCATCAGTCATAAGTCGTCAAAGAAAGTCATGTCAGGTTTTTGAGTAAAGCGATGACCTCGACACTCAAGCTCATTTCATGAGATCTGGCGGCAAGATACACTAATTTCTACATGATCATTTCATTTGTACACTTTCACTGAATAAAATTGTACAAACTGCCACCAAAATTGATTAATTTTACTCAATATAAACCCGAAATTCAAAACACTATTATTATCATTTCTCTCGATGACGCCAAAACTCCCTTTCGTAAAGTTCTAAAACGGAAACTTAGTCACGGATGCCTTGCTCTTCAATGACGCTAGAATAACTAAACGGATAATATTATAGGTCATAAATTTTCCTTATTAACTAATGTCAAAATGGATTTGCCTCTGAAACATGACAAGAGAAGTTTTGGCGCCATCGAGAGAAAAGATGGTCGAAGTTTTTTCATAATTATTGAATTTCGTATTGATATTGAGTGAAATTAGTCAATTTTGGTGGCATTTTTTTACAACTTTGTTCAGTGAAATTGCACAAATGAAATGATCATGAAGAAATTAGCTTATCGTGTATTTCCTCGTTGCCGCCAAATCTCATTACATGAGCTTGAGTAAACAGGCCACCGCTTTACCCAAGAGCCTGACATGACTTCCTGAAGACTTATGACTGATGACTAATTAAAATAATTGAAATTGATATAAAATTTGATGCAAATTTCTACTTGACTAATGGCTAAATACTAACGTGAAGGCCAAAACCTAAAGAAAGAAAGAAAGAACATGACAAGACATTTCGACACATACCTGACATCGTTAAATAACACGTGGTTTTGACGCAGTTAATCAAGATTTATCGCTAACCATGTATGTCTTATTTTGTAACGGTTATCATGTCCCTTCATACATAGATATTTTGACACCGTTTAATTAATTGAATTATAAATCAAATCTTGTTCATTTAAAAAATGCTGCTAAGTGGAGCATCGAGATATTTTTAGTCTGGGGTAGCACATTACCTATTTTGTTTTAGCAGAGCATTTTTGTTTTGCAAGAAGACGATGTAATATGTTGCAGTATTTATTTTCATATTAATGAACCTCTTGCTAAAGAGTATTTGTAGTCCTTGTTATTGTATTTTTCAAAATGTTTACAATTGCATAATCTTGACAGTTGAAATATATTATGCAATAAAAAACAATTCACAAAAAATATGTTGTAATAAATGGAATGATATAAAATTATTAAGGCTCATTTCACATGTGGAATTAATAATAATAGCATTATTTTAATGCTGTTACTATTAAGCATTTAAAGCGTATCTGTCTTTTTCTTCACTTTGCTACAAAAAATGTATATTTTTGGACTAGTCATGGGCTTTATCGCTTTCATAAAACATCGTTTATTTGAATAATGGAATAGCTATTGTAGATTTTTTTGTACAACCGTATCGTATTCTTAACAATTTAAATTACATGTGATACCAATATTAAAATAATGTGCTAAGTTTAGACAACTGTTATATATTGCAACATTATTTGAAATAAAGTTTCAAACAGTTTTAAAGTAAAGCACCAAGACACAATAAATAATGTAATTAATTATTAAGTGCAGCAAAACTGCAAAAACTAACTTCAATTATTTCATTGGGTAGGTACCACGTCGCGATTTGATAGTTCTTTTTTCAACAGATAGCAAATGTTTCCGAAATGGCCCCACATAAACTTTAGCAACATCCTACAAGTAGTTCTTAAGTTACACTTAATAATGCATGATATATTTTTCAATATTAAGTATCTCAAAAACCACTAGTCGGAACATGATGAAATTAATATGGGACCACTTCAGAATCATGAACCAGTTCTCCTTTTTTTAGTCGATTAAAAAATAGGCAAAAAGAATTACTCGTTTTCAATAAACATACCTAAATGGTGCACTCGAAGGCGTCAATTACATTTTAAAAAGCTGACATTTTATATACAAAATGTTGACAAAATGTTGACATCTCTGAGAGCGGCCGTAAGTCTGTCAAGTTTATGAAGCACTAAAATAGCAACAGTTTTATACAGCCTCGTTGATCAGAGCCTTTACCATGAGTGGATATAGATTACGTTCGGTAAGTTATGTGTTGAAATCTATGATACTTTTGGTCTAAAAATGAGTTTCTCTTAGTTACTAATAGAGGCGCTGTTCGAAGTTTTCATACAAATAATGTAGAGCGATGGTAGCGTGTATAATAAAATTGGTAAGCCGTAAACTCAGGCTAAACACGTAGACTGTACCCTAACATTATCGAATATTCACGTTAGTCTTACTCTACTCTCTGCTAGTCACAGTGTTAGTGGTAAAACTATAGATTCATTTTTAATAATAAGTAAGTTAATAGCAGGCATAAGCTAGTCTAAAAATATTTTCGTTTCCAAAACGTCATGACATGAGTGACTTAATTTAACATTCATGAATGAAAGTTGCGTATGAATCTGTTACGTCATTTTTGGCACACCTCTCTGCTGTTAATAGATCTCAAGGAGTTGACTTTTTCGTTTTTCATTTAATGTGTATGAGTGCAATTTATTTAAATTGGCACGAAAACCTTTGCGGAATAGGAATACAGTATATAGGAAAAGGGCGGTTTGATATTGATATTTATTTTAAACAAGCTAACCCGACAAACATTGTCCTGTCCTAGCTATGCAAATCTATACTTAATACTATAAAGAGGAAAGGTTTGATGTTGTGTTTGTTTGAAATGAATAGGCTACGAAACTACTGAAACGATTTCAAAGATTCTTTCACCTTTAGAATGCTACATTATCACTGAGTGACATAGGCTTTGTTTCATCAAAATCGGTGCAGTAGAAGGCAAGTTACGCTGGCAATGCTGCGTGAAACTTTTTTATTTACATGAACCTTCTTCTGACAATTATTTAATACTATTATAGCAAACACGTAGGTAGATACAGTCTATAATGTCATGCGACATGAAATGTACTTTAAAAACATCGGTGGGAAAGAAAGAAAAATCTAGAAAGGATTAAAGAAGCCTGGTAAAGAAAAAGTGGTTTAGGTCTTTCAAAATTTCTTCCGGTAATTTAGGAGAATAGGAGAAAAAATGAAGACTAGAATGAAGGTCCGACTGTTTTTGTTAATCTTTTTGTAGGTACATATCCGGACAAGTTACAAATTGATCTAAATTCAATTGTTCAAAACTCCAATTGTTTATTACATGCTAGTTATATGTATATTATATTACTCACGATATAAATATATAGATATAGCTTACTTATCATACAATAGTGTAGGTATCCTACATTATAAATGCTACACAGGTATATTTAGGGTTGCCAACATTTTTATGTCTGGATATAGTATATTTTTTAAAAAGACTTAAAAATATTGTACGCTTCAAAGAAATACACTCAGTATTATAAAGGAAAAAGAAGAAGAAGTATCTTCACGCCCATATTCCCGAAGATGTAGACAGAGGCACAACCAGGGCAACCACACCAGCCGAAGGCACTAGGTCCCACAATGTGATAGGTGGCAAGCCCTAAAAAATAGGCTAATTAACTTAAAATTGCGGTTTTTTTTAGTTTCAGTATTACAAACTATAAAAACTGATTTATTGTGCTGAAAGATAGTATTTTCAGATAGGTATATATTTTTCCAACAGTATAAAGTCCCGAAATAGAGTAGGTACAACACTATATATATTTTAGTACGGTTGGCAACCCTGCGTATATTCTGCCACAAATATTGCATCATGTTATAAAAAA
>NJDC01001100.1:460176-513543 GCA_002245475.1 Calephelis virginiensis
CGAATGCAGCGATGTATTGATGTAAATGGACGCTATTTTGAAAAGTTATAATAAAACGAATAACTTGCTAGAATGCTTAGTTTTTGATTTTCTAAGAACTTTCAGTTTGAACCTCGTATCAGGGAAAACGACGATAACGAGATAGCGTTAACGTCATGTTAGCGACAAAAAATCCGAAAAGTAAATTCGTTAGTAATTTTACGTATTCTGTGGTACAATTCTAAATTCTAGTAAGTAGGTATAGTGCAACCAACTTGTACGTTTAATAAACACCGTCGCTGGTGTAATACCTGATATTTGTGATTGAGAATTTTACCTAACATATATCGGTAATAATCACAAAACAATAGAAATATGTAGTTGTGGAAATTTCATTTTCAGTGCTCACGCAGACGGTTTTCCTGGTGGTAAGAAATTCCCACCGCCTAGAGACACCAAAGGTAGAAAGGCGTTGCCAACCTAAGCCTCGAGCAAAAGTAAGTTTACCGGCTGCCTTATCCTTCGAACCGGAACACATCAACAGCAAGCGATGATATTATGGATGCAGGAATAGGTAAGGCGGTGGTACCAATCCGGGCGAGTTGCTGCGAGACTCTACCACCTAGTCAGATGTGATGACGGTGCTAGTGAGGGTAAGCCTATGCTCGCCTTTTACGAGCTGCCTGGCAGGAAGCCAGATTTTCTATTCTACAAAGGAGCCTGCCCGCAGGAGATTAGTTGGCGATACTATACATAGTAAAGTAGGGCAAACATTATTGTTCCTCGTTTAATAACTAACTACGAAATTCCTTATGTATGGTGTTTAACGATGTAGTTTTCCTCATTTGCATTTTGAAATAAATTAATGCTATTGAAATTAATTGTGTGAAATGAGTAACGCTTGAGTACTGATAAAATGTATAATTAACATAATATTACGTATTACTAACCGGTGCGGAGAACTTCGTATCACCTTAATTTGGAGATTTACCGACACTAACGGGCCCAATTTTATATTCGAATAAGTAAAAACCTTACAGACGGAACTAGTGTGGAATTTTAATATTACAGATCGTAATCGATTATGAAGATTCGGCGAAAGCAACCCAGTGGGCTTGTGTATAACTTTTTTTCTGGACAAATTACACAAATTGAAAATAACCCCAAAGTAAGCAAATTATAATGCTTGTTTTTTGGGTGTTAGTCAACGATACTAAATCATATGATCACTTCAATAAATTATCATCTTCATCATAAACCGGAGAACGACCACATCTGGAGATAGGCCTCCCCCAAAGAGCTCCACAAGTCACGGTCACCAGCCGAGTCCCAGAGTAAAAAAACTCAGTTCTATGTGATACTGCTCATATTAAAGATGGCCTTCAAAAAATAACGGAACAAATAAAAAATAACGCTTAGATCTTGAAATTCAAACATCCAAATGTTCATCACACAAATTACGAGCTGCCAGGCAAAGAGACAGATGGTCTAACCTACTCAGCGGACCCCGACCAACAAGGGGGTTTACTGTCAAAATCGAAGTCGGTTTCTTGCAGTTCTACCGCACTTACATTATTTCAAACAGTCTTTTTGTTATCCGGAGGATATACAAAATTTAGGGAAAAAACACTTCAAGCAATGGCAACTCACGTTTTATTTTTTTATGTCACATATTATAATACTTGCTGTTGAGACGAATTAGACAATACATACCTCATTCATGTAAATTGGTCAAGGAGATTGAAAGTAAAGGATGTTGTGCGTACAAGCTAAAAATACGCGTAAAAATCGCCTTACTTATAATAAGTATTTTTTTATTTAAAATTCTCGTAAAATGATGAACGAAAATCTCCAAAATGATGACTGATTTTATGATACTTTTATGTCGTTTGGTTTATCTAGTTATTCAAATTGAATCTAACCCCAAAGTAATCAAATTATATGTTTGTGTTATGGATGCTAGTCAACGATACTAATACATAGAAATACTAAAATTTATATAAACGAGAATACTTAAATTTAATAAATACACCGACTCGAAATGCAGACACCTACATATTCATTACACAAATGCCTAACTCCGTTGGGAAACGAATCCGAGCCTCGCGGTTGGTCGGTGGAGATAAACAATTAGTGTCCCCTCGACTAACGAGGCAGTCTATGTAGAATAAAAATAGTTAAATAACGTATGTATTTTTCTACCTATACTTGAACAAAGCTATAGAAGACAATCAATGTTTGTTAGTTCAGCTAAAGTTTTATTTATTAATCAATATCTGTGTTAATGGTAGCATTTATCTGAAACGACTAACGATTTTTATAAAAAAAAATCAAGAATAGATATTTCATACTCCCAGATTTTACATAACGTAGACCTACGTCTGTCTGTCCTATTCATCTTATAGTAATAAGGCTATGTTTAATATATTATTTAAGCTATACCATATAGACCATACGTCGACCTCGTTCACATTTCAAACATATCGCAAACAATGGATTGGTGAAAGTAATTCGTCTCCTACTCGTACTCTTGATGGTCGTATATTGTTACCTCAACGGATAATGTTATCCATTATCCTTAATACAATGCGCGTTAATATTGACAGAAAAGTGTTATTATGCCAGTAAACAGCATTGTATTTTGTATAAAAAGACTGCGACGTAGAAAAACATTGTCCCAGATTAAAAAAATAGTTAGTCCTATTTGATACTGCTTTTAAAAAAGAAGCAAATCGTCATCATAAGTAATACTTTTGCATAAATTAATGAAAGTATAGCTGGCTGTATCTATAATTTAGAGACATTAGGCCTAGCTCCCAAGTCATATAATAGCGACGCGCCTACAGCTTCTGTGCTGTCTATGGGTTACTACCTACTGTTGACATCATAAGGGAAACCATGCTAACCCTTACGTAAATATAACAAAATAAATAAATATATCTGGATAAGTTACACAAATTGAATCTAACCATAAAGTAAGCAAATTATATGCTTGTGTTATGGGTGTTAGTCAACGATTCTAATGCATCGAAAATACTTAAATAGGTAATAGAATAAATTTAATAAGCACTCAGACCTGGAAATGCAGACATATAAATGTTCATCACACAAATTCCTGTCCCCGTCGGGAATCTAACCCGAGCCTCGCGGTTGTACAGTGTAGTTAGGCGTGTACGTGAAGGATGTTTAATAAAAGTAATATCCAATCTTATACATTTTTACTTTATTGTTACACACGTTCTATACTTTTAACAATATCGCCGTGACAGTTTTTTTTAATACGTAGAGAGAGAGAGTGACAGAAGACACGTCATCATATTTTGTCTCATATATTACATTGTCTATATTGAACGTACCAGTCCATTCAACAGTACGCTAGTCACTCGACCGACGAGAAGGTCAATATGTTAGTGTAAAGAGTGGTAATCAACACAACTTTTTTTGTTTATTCGCGGAAAGTTTGTAGATAAATTACATGATTAGATACCAATACAGAAATCTTTCTTCATCATAATATATACCTGCCCCTAAGGGGTATCTTACTCGTAATGGTCGATGGCGTGAAATGTTCACGATAATCATTTGGCCCACGAGATAGAACATATGATTTTTGTGGCACGAAATATAAAAGTCATATTTTCTTTATCAATATTTTGATTTCGTTAAAGTCTTTCATGGTTATAACGAAAGTTGATTTTTATGTAAGTAACTACTAGTAATCCGGCGCAGCTTGGGAAGCGTCCGGTAAAGAAACTAAAACCTATAAAAAAGAAAAACAGCCTCCCAGCACCTTATTTTCAGCATCGTGCGTTCTCGCTTAGCATCAATTAGAATTTCACTGGTAATTTTAATTTTGCTTTTGCTAATTTCCCAATATATTTAATGAAGTTGTTTAGTGTAAAGAGCTTGTATATCATATATGAAAGGCTTTAAGTAAAAAATGTATATCTGTGCATATAAAAATACCCCTTCAGTGATATGAGCATGAAGAAACCTTTTTTAAAAAAACAATTGCCGTTCGTAAGTCAACAGCTGGACCGATTTAGCTAATTTTGGTTTTGAATTATTTGTGGAAGTCCAAAGAAGAAGAAAACACGAAAAACTGCGTGGAAATTGAGAAAAACGTCATTTTAAGTTTGCCTATACAAACAAAACGGTTTGAACGAAGTTCTCCGGCTCCGCTAGTAATTTCATAAAAAGTAAGGCGGTGTCCGTTTAAAAAGCATCACACTTTTTTATCAACATTTATTAACATAATTAAAATATTATTAAAACCTTAAAATCGGTAGGTACGTATGGTAAATTATCTTAAAACGATAGATATATACAATTGCGGACTTTTTTGTTAAGCTAAAAAGAAGGAACAATCCCCCACACATTATTTTTTATAATTCAAAGGGTTTCCGTAGCGATTTTAATAGAAAACAAAATGAGAGTAAAATCTTCCGAAACGTTGTTAATAAGTATTATCGAGATCAGACAGAAAGACAGACGCAACCAGGGTATTTATACCTACTTATAATCATAATGGACACGTATAGACAAAAAAACTGTTATACTAGACAAATTATGCGTTTTTCGATAGAAATCTTAAGATAGCTGATCTTTTCGATAAAATTTTAGAATTCGCATTATTCATACAATCTTAAGTGTCATTTACGACTCGTAGATTACAGAATTTATTCCACCGGAAATTATTACGTCATTCTTACATAGAAATATCTGTCTGCAATTATCATCCAATTTTATCTGATACTGAATTTTATTATATATGATAATAGTAGTCCAGTCGAACTTCATTCCACCCGTTCAGTTTGTATGGAGTAAAATAAAGTATTGTTTTTCCCATTTTCCCTGGAATTTCCCAGTTTTCCTATTCATAAGAACCTTCTTCTGAAAATAACTAACACAACAAAAAAGAATTAGCCAAATCGGTTTAATCATTCGAAAGTTATGCGCTAACCAACGCATTTAGCAATTCATTTTTATATTATAGATATTTCTTTTTGATAGTAAATGATAATTTTGAAATAAGAAACTAAAAATGTTCAATCAATTTTTCTTTTCTTTCTTTAGGTTTTGGCAATCTCGTTAGTATTTTGCCATTAGTCAAGTAGAAATTTGCATCAAATATTATATCAATTATAATTAGTCATCAGTCATAAGTCGTCAGTAAGTCATGTCAGGCTCTTGGGTAAAGCAGTGGCCTTTTTACTCAAGCTCATGTAATGAGATTTGGCGGCAACGAGGAAATATACGATACGCTAATTTTTTCATGATTATTTCATTTGTGCACTTTCACTGAACAAAATTGTACAAAATGCCACCAAAATTGACTAGTTTCACTCAATATTAACACGAAATTCAATAATTATGAAAAAACTTCGACCATATTTTCTCTCGATGGCGCCAAAACTCCTTCAATCAATTTACAAATTGATTTTTCTAACAAAACAAATTAGAAATACGCGCCAAACTTCAGTGACATTTTCCTTCCACGCGCTAATGCGGGGACATACTCGTAGTTCTAGTGATGCATGTAATGGGTACGGGAATTATAGTCTCTTCAAAGCTCTGTCTAACATTATTTAATGGTGAAATACTTTTAAAGCCAGGTTGTATTTTTTGAAAGTAAAACTTATAGTGATAAATCAGTGATATACCTAATATGGTATTATAATTTTTTTTATTTTTCGTAACTGCCTTACTTTTTGTAATCATTTTAGTATTTCTAGAGCTTAACCACTATAAAGTTATGGATAGTTATTAGACTTTCGACAATATCTACTAACTATGCAAAAAACACACAAGCCTATTTTTTCTGTGTGGATAACTCATTGATCTAAAACGTAGGAAGAGTATGGTATTATATACCTATAAAGCATAAAAAAATAATTAATACTAAACGAGGTAATAATCTGTGGCTACAATAATCTCTCTTATTTTTTACCACAAATTAATTAATAACGAAGTTGATTAAAACTAGATTTCAGATTATCTTAAATTCAATCTAGAATTAATTTTACATTAAATACTTGTAATTTAGTCGCGGTAAAAGTCTGTAGTTGAGAAAGGCAAAAATGTAATTAGTCTCTAATATTATGTATCATCAATATATACATACGCAATATCATGTAATGTAAATAAAATATTATGGGAAGGTGTATGTATATTTAGTTTTATGTCAAAAGGGCTCTTGTTTTTTTTTTATATTTATTATTTATTTAAATTTGTTTTAATCCATGAAATAACTTTTACGCTTGTGAAGATAATTTAAAAACTAATAATAGTTAGGACATGAATATTCCACTTCAAAATAACATATCACGTCAGTGACATCTAATTTACGCGGTGACAATTCAAAAATGTCATAAAAACTGCGTGACTTATTATCAGTAATGGTATCTATGGAATTTTTTATAAAAAATAATAAATTAACTTTTTGTCAAATAACACTTTGTCATGTGACGGAGACATTAAAAATATGAGTTTTTTTGGTAATCGATACACCACCATTTTATGATAAACTAACTGATCTAACCGGTCAGGCGTGATGTGATGATCAAGGGAAATGGGATTCATTTTAGAGCAACTCCAAAAAGGGAGGAGGTTTTCAATTTAATTGGGTGTTTTTTTTGTACGTTTATTGTCGATTATTCGGCCACTAGTCAACCGATGGCAAAGGTTCTTTCTTGAATAGATAATTCTTAATTTCGAGGTTGGTCCCATATTAATTTTGTCACGATCTAACTTATGGTTTTTGAGTATACATACCTACAAACACAATATTATTATTGCATATTTTTTTCATTTAGTTATGTAATGATTTATGCAGTACCTATTAAGTATAACTCAAAAACTAGTATTATTATGTTGATAAAATTTATGTGGGACCATTCCAAAATTAGTTGACAGTTTTGGAAAAAATAACTATCAAATCGCGATGTAGTTCCAAATAAAATAGTTGGAATCGGTTTTTGCAGTTTTACTGCGCTTGATTATTATATAAAAGAAGACAGATGATATTATAAAGTGGTGATTTTATAATAAGAGTGCTTAGGCCAATGACTAATTTTCCGTCTGTAGAAAAAGGATAATACTATTAGTTACTTAAGTACAAGATTTTATGCATAAATATCACACGACCACAGTTACAGCCATCAATAAAAAATCACTAAAATCACGTTACCTACTTCACTAAGTACTTACTTACTTACTTACCTACTTAACTAAGTACCTATACTCAAAGTAAATTTCCGTAACAATGTAAACTAAGAACTAAATCTATGACTAACAAAAGGAAGAAATCCAAATATTCAGAACAAATAAAGAACCCAAAAATGGCAACAGTAATTTTTATATATATCAAGGAATATTCGATCGTAGGTGTACCACGGAAGCTTTAGAATCGCTTGACTAGTTTTAACTACTAAACATTACGTCAAGATTTTTAGTATCATAATTGAACGTTAGCTAGATAACTTCAACGAGTATTTATTGCTAACTAGCCGACCCGGCGAACTTTGTATCGCTTGAACGTAACAGCTACTAACAGTCTTATACAAAACAAATTTAATTATTACTTTTCTATTTTCTTTGCAATCTTCACGGGTTTTCTCTTTGTAAGAAATTTCCTTATCCTGAGAATAACTTTACTAATACAACAAAAAATAATTAAGTATTAAATTTTTCCATCCGTTCAGGCGTAATGAGATAGGGATTCGTTTTTAAATATGTAGGGATATAAATTGAAGTCTGAACTGTTAGAAAAAACCTTTTACAAACTTTGTCCCTTACAAAGTGAGCGCGTTTTGGATATATGTAATTCATTTTCAAGTACTAGTCTTAAGAAGGCAAATAGATTTGAAAGTACATAGTCGTTGACCAAAGTTCATAACTATTACTTGGAGAAATGAACTATCAAACCTGGTTTCACATTAATATTGTGTAGACATTTGTTACATCATAGTCCAAGTTGGAAGAACGTGGAAAATTTTAACTATTTAAGTTTACCCTTCGTTGAAATAAATGAAAAAAGAAAAATTGATATCTATATGTGTCAATATTGTTTGGTGCATGTTAATAGCTTAAGAGACAATCAACAAAATGAACAAACTGTATTTTAGAGGTTATTTAAACGTTCGAAGAATGTTGTCTCGTTACTAAGCTTCTCCCTTGATTCCTTATTAGGTATTGTAGACCTAATTTACCAATTAGTTCCTACTTTCTAGGTATGTATGTTTCAAGATTGTTTAAATACTATTCCCGCTTTACTTCCAATTTACCTTGTTTTTCAATTTTTTGGGTCAATATTTCGTTAAATCTAGCTGTTAATTAATTAGCCCTTTTAGCTTTTTCACTCATTTCACTAAATAAACCGTCTATCCCTACAAGTCCCTACCCGAGCAAGTTGCTGCACAGAACACCTCCACCAGTGGTTTTATAGGTAATCACCAATTTCGCCTTGCTCGCCTCTTACTAGTTGCCAGGCAGGACGACAGATAGTATATCCTAGATATAGGACCTGGATCACGGAGAAAACCTATAAATAAACCTACCTACAAAGGTTGTTTAAATGTGCATATTTTTTTTCTATAGTTACACACTAATAGCCGATGCACTTAGCTGAAAATTGAGTACATGCATGTGTAATGCAGAGTATTTATTACATCATAATTTTAGTGCAATGTTAGCTTGTAACTGAAAAGGTCTCTATCGTATTAATTTAATAAGCGGTCGCGGGCAGCATAAACTGCGCGAACGCCAGCGGCCGAGACGACGCGGACTTACTTCGTACATATCAACTTGGATACCGGAGAACGGAAATTTCCACTGGCCGCTTGCTCGCAACGCTACGCCTCCCTCCCTCCCTCCCTCCCTGCCCCGCGTCCATACTTGCTGCTCACGTACACAGCCAAACTTTACTTGAAATACAGTCTCAACGCATTACAACCACAAGCAAATAATTCTTTTAATGGCTCCGCTGTAGCCTACTATCCGCGCCCGCGCTTCAATTTAAATCACTACTAAAGAAAACATTTTGTATTTAGATTTTTTTGTGTGACATAAAACCAAATAGGGTTGATTCGCCAGATCGCGTCCACTTTGTGGAGTTTTGCAGGTTTGAGGTAAAATATAAAAATGTTCTAGATCTAGTTTTGAATTAACTTATATTGTAACCCATCAGTAGTATAGTCTATATTAGGATGAAGATAAGTTATAGCCAAAATGTCTAGTGATTATTTTTTAATAATTAAAACAATCGAAATAAGGCGATTTCGCCTATTCGCGTCTACAAAATCCAGATCGAGTCCACCCATGGACCAGTTTGCGTCCACCAACTTATAAAGGGTTTAAGGGGAGATTTTATTAAGAAAATTTATAGAAATGTTGGATTTTAGGTCTTTCTTTATAAAATACATATGTTCACGCCTAGTCCCTTACTGGGTTGGCAGAGAATATCGAGTACCAAGTGTCACTAGCTTCCTTCACATTCATTACCTACTTTTTTAATACAAAGAAGCTGGTTGTGGAGACTATGATGGCAAGATTTGGCCCTGGGTTAAATTGCCCATGGAATGTCAACTTAGGTCTCCCCGGGTAACTAAGTACGTCCATCCAATTTTGCAATGTATGGCTGTACTGGCAATCTTTTGTCTGCCATTCTTACAACATGAACCAAAAAATGAAACATGCCCTTACTCATTATTGTAACAAAATACTTATTTTTAATCTCACTTTTTCTCTGATCTTATTGTTACGATTGCCTTCAATCAAACTATCCCTGCAAAAAGCACTACCGGGATAAACAAATTCATTTATTTGTTCCAGCGGTACTACGTCTACTAAAACTCTTGAATACGTTCTGACTACATCTCTTTCATGTGCTAGTTTGGTTTCATTTGCATTCAAATGTAGATACGCCTTTTCTTTCCAATCGTCATTCAATAGGTCATTGCTGTTTGCAGCTAGATGATTTGGAGCCCAAAATTACATCATCGATTGTTTATAGCAGGCAGGTCACTACTAGTTCATATAATTTTTCTCTTTTTCGCATCCATAATATCTTAATTTTAGAATACAGACATTTTAAAATATTTAAAAGATTTTGTTAGATCTGCAGGTTTTTCTCTTAGAGATTTCACATCGAGCACGTCCATTTTACAAAAATTTTTAGTTTCCTTCAATTTTTTTCCTAACTATTTTTACCTATCGTGTTCCCTCTTTCGTTCTTGATATGCTCTTTATCTTTATTAATTTCTAAAGAAAACATTGTCATCCGGGATAGAACATGTGCCCGGTGTGCTATAGGTTTGCCATCTATCGCATTGTCGAACTAAGTATCTTAGGCTAATCGTGCGTGCCTTAGTTGCACCTTTGTCAACTTCTTTGTCTTTATGTACTTAAAATTTATCATACAGCTGTTGTTTTGTATAAGTGGAAGAACGCAGAAACAGTTAATGCGCTTGTTGCCTTCCGGAGCGGTGGTGGGTACTAGTCCTGATGGGATTATACTATGCACTCTACCGGCTACCACCTATCTATAACTGTCTGATTTAATTTTATAAAACAGTTACTTAAGATTTAGTATTTAAATAAACAAGTGGACGCAAACTGGTATATAGTATCCATCCAGTCCATCCAGTTTGCGTCCAAGTAAATTTCGACATCTATATCTATTACCATAATTATGTGGACGCAAATTGGCTATTTTAATAAGCGTAATAATAATAGTAAAAACAAAATAAAATCCCATCATTATAACATATTTCTTTGTATTAAAATAAAGGATCAAGTTAGAAATAGTGAAACGAGTTCGCGTCCACTCTGGACGCAAACTTGCTAATTCGTAAAATTGGTATACTGATTCGCGTCCATCTCATTTTAACTTTAAAAAATACAATAATCAATCAAAATCATCATTATTTTTATTATTTTATTCATTTTCAAGGTCTAAGAACTAACACAATCTTTAATTAAACTTAAAACACTGAAAAATTACATATAAAACGCGCGCCGCGCCGGTTCACTATTTTTTTTACTGAAATTATAGCTTTAATTTTTAAAATTTACACAACTTTTTGTATAGCTAAGATTCATTATTTTTTTATTTTATTTTCATTGTTCTTTTGTCTGTGTACGTGTGTTTCTAATATATTGTATTATAGGCAGAAACGACTTTTCATTTTCCTAGTTTCTTAGTAAGCTTACCTTTAAGGATTTTTTAAACGGTCTCCGCAAAATGGACGCGAATTGGGGGGTGGACGCGAACAGGCGAAAATACCCTACCTAATAAATAAGTAACTAGTTTTATTTGCAAATATGTAAGTTTAACTAAACACAAAAAAATCGAATCCAAGTGCAAACTAATTTTGCTTTTAGACTGCAGCTGAGTTTTTGGTGGTCTGATAATAAAGTATTATTAAATAATAGGTAAAAAATAGGTAAAAAATAACTTAAAAGTATTCATTAGGAATTCAGTTAGATAAAACTTAATTTACTTCTAAATTGCGAAACTAGTTATTACATTAACTTCACTTATTAAGCGATAAAATATAATGTCCATTTCATTAAATAACAAATTATGACTAAGAAGTATTTCATATGTGTCAACGTGACTTCAGTAGTTAGAAATTCCCCGATAACTACGTAAATTTTGAAACAATGTGTTAATTACATTAAAAATATTTCATATATGAAAAGTTGATTTTATTGCTATTTTTTACTTTACAAAACTCTCTCTTTATACTAATTATAGTTTCTCTATTTTTATTAGCAGTTTAAGGTTTTGTTATGTATAAGAGACTCAAAATACCTTATTTCTTTCATCCAATTTCCAATGTCACAACAAGGATCCACCTACTACTTTACTGGTAAAAAGAAGTTCCGTATTGTATGTGTACATTAAAATATATTTTAATTATTTTCTTTTCTCTGTTTGCGAAACGCATATTTATTTTTATCATTAAGATTATAACGTTGAATTGTCAGGCAGTTATTGAAAGGAAAACCAGGTAATTCATTATGTATTATTCCCCGTTAAGACGAAATTGCGACAAATTACTAGTTATATAGAAGGAATAAATTCTCTAACGATCAATGTTAATAAAGTATCTCTAAAGATAGATTTCAAGCAATCTAGATAGCTGCGTATCCGCCGGCCTATCCTATACCTAATTGCCATATTTATCCTGTTCACGGATATGTTATTGGCAAGCGATATCATAAAAATGGATCAAAATATCAATCTTGAAAAGCAAGTTTTTTATTGGGATTAATTATTAATATTGGCCGTAAGAGCCTATGTTTTTATAACCAGAAAAAACTTCAAGCGAACAGATAGGAGTTAGGTAATTTTTTTTACTTTGTGAGAACCTTCACCTGACAATAATTATTACAACAAAAAATTCGATCCATTTACGCGCGGTGATCAAGCTAAGATTCATTTTTAGTCAAAAACAGGATTAGATATTTTTCTTAGCGGCTACTATTACTGCTTCAATGTTTTCTATCTCTATCCATAATTTGTAAACATACATAAACACGTCCCGCTCTTGCAAGAATCAGTCATTTATTCAACTGGTTATCAGGTAATTACTAAATTGGCGCTGATTCTAATGAAAACAGTATAGATAACCAAAAAAGCTCCAAATAGATAAGTATAGATAAGAAGGTATTGATATTACAAGAATTATTCTGAACTGGACACTCCTCGTTTCATACTTTCATTCATCATGGAATTAAATTACAAATATAACTTCAAATCAAGGACAGTTTCAATTATTTTGATAAAAGAATGCGATCACAATTATTTTTAATGCAACTTGATTCTTTAGTGAATATATTCAAGCCGTATCCCCGGAGAGGTAGGCAGATTTGCAACAAGACATCCAAGTTCAGTCGAAGTTCCACATTGTGTTAGGTGGCAAACCAGTCACCAACTAGACACTTATTAAATATCGGTCAAAGTTGTTTTTATAAGAAAATTTAAAACGAGAACTCGTGTATTCAAAGACAATATCACGCCACTAAGCAACGGTTATTTTAAATATCATTTAAAGCAAATAACTAACAAATAATCTTAAAATGAAAGTATTTAATAAACGCCTATAAAAACTTTATGTAATGTAGCTAAGAACCATCTTAACCGCGTTAGTTTTTAAACAAAAAAATCTGCTTATGATATCGGTCCGTCCGTTCAAAACTCTGATACCACAGTGAAACGCCCACACAGACACGTAAAACAGAAAAATCCTCTTTTCTGTAGATGGGTAATTAGATTAGGTTATAGAGTTTTGCGCGAAATCACTGGGACTGATATCAATGTTTTACCTATTCCTTAGTACTTTCTTGTTCCGGTCCGTATCTGGGTAACTGGTAAAATTCCACCCTAAAACTGTAAACGCTCCGATAGTATCTTCGGTGTCGATTGGCAGCATGGTTTTCTTGACATTAGGAAAACTGCTTTCAAATATGTAATGGAGTTTTAGTAAGCGCTAGGAATGAATATTTTATAATGTTCAAAAGAAAACAAGTTTCGAAACAAGAACTCTACCAATGATCTAAGCGTCAACGATAAGACTTCAACGAACGTTAGGGTCTAAATACAAACTTTTTTATTAATTTCAAAGTGATTGAGATTAATGCAGACGAAAACTTAATACAGTTGATATTAACATGGTCCATATCCCATATATGTATTTATAGATATAAAATGAATCCCCATTTCGCGTAGTCATCCCATCTCGGTTGAACGGATGGACCAATTTTTTTTAAAGACCGATTTTGTTGTATTGGTTATTGTCAGGAGAAGGATCATATAAAGAGAAAACCCGAAAAAATTGTAAGTAAAGTGGAGTAAACATTCGTTAATGTTGTCCATAGAAACTGTAAATCGCTGTTAATTTCAAGTGATATGAAATTCACCGCTTCGGCTAGTTTATGTAGAAAAAATAATCTATATTTCTTAAATTAGCCAAATCCGTCCACCCGATTAAATATAGTTAATCGGGTGGACGGATTTGGCTAATTTTTTTTGTGTGTTAGATTTCGTCAGGAAAAAGTTCATATGAAATGAAAAACTAGGAAAATTGCAAGAGAATTGACTATCTATCAATGTCAACCGGTTTGAAGTTTGCCACGTCGGCTAGTAGAATATATATTTACGTGTGGAATATATAGGTAGGTTTCTCGTTCTAAATACTAAGAGTTTGAGAATACAACAACAAATTACAAATTTAATTAACATTGGTTTAATACTTTACCATGAAATTATAGCAGACAATTGATATCCATATTTAGAACATTAGTATTTATTTAACGATAGTACATATTATACCATTTTGCACTATATACGTATCACTAATTTCCCCTCTCTGTTCCTATGTATGCTTAGATCTTTAAAACTACGCAACGGATAATGATGTTTTTTTTTAATCGATAGAGTTATTCAAGAGGAAGGTTTATACTTATAATAACGTAGAAATTTTCTTACCGCGCGACCCCAAGACAAGCTGCTATTTTTGCTCTCTGACACAAAATCATAACAGCTAATAAATTCATTCTATACTAATATTATAAACGCGAGTTGTACCTTTAGTTGTCATGTCATAAGCCTGCATCCACTTCAATGAATTTTAGCAAATAGATATATAATAAATATAACAATATAATAAATAGAAATTTGTACCTGTATATATTTATAGGTTTGTATGAGCTTAATAAATAGATACGCATACGAAGTCACGAGAAACATCTATCTTCATAATTAGAGAGAAAACGGTTCTCAGTTACAAGTGTATTTTTTTTTTTGAATGACTAATTTGTTGCTAATGTCTCCCGGGAGACCGTACCTCGACTTGGTGCTGCGTTCTGGTTACTGGGTGGACTTGGTGGAGGAGTATTTGTGGCTCGTCGCTCGGCGTTAGGCGCCGGGCGCAAGAGAGGTCTTCGTCGCCGAGACCGGCGGCGACGGTGCAGTGTTGTGTTAAGGTGATGTGAGTTTGTCGTGTTCCGGTTTGGAGTTGGGAGAATAGCGTTTGCCGCGGTTATTGGGTCCGGGGGATCCGATAACACGTGGCGAGGTCTTCTATGATCGGGGGGATACAAGTGTAAGCTACTCTTGTTGCTCTACCACACATGTTCATGGAGAAAACATTCCCAATACTACAATATACCCTTAAAATAATTAGTAACGGAGTATGCCTATACGTATATTTTTGATGATAAGAACTTTATTTCAGTTTTTTTTCATTGTTGACGTTTTGAAACTTTTGTCTGAAGTTAAAATGTATTATTTCCAAACATTTGTAGCATCTCACGTATTAGCTGGTAAAATAAACTTATTAAATTTGTCAGCGATATTATAGAATGCAGTTTTGTCTGTCGACATGTCAGTAGTAAAAGGCAGCACTGAAAGGCGTTAATTAACATTTAATGTATTACATGTCAAGTCATAATTATTTTTTGAAACTTAATGACTGATTAAGAGATAAATGAAGTATCTCAGTGCGGCCTTAGTAATGTAAGTTTGCCGAAAAATTAAACCTATTAAGTTTAAAAAAAACTTTTTTCTAAATTTAAAAAAATAGTATGAGTCTGTTTAATATTTTTAAACATTTCACACGAAAAAGCGGTATACTTAGTTCTGATTTTGAAAACTGAACAGATTTATTGACGTCACTGCAATGAAGCGCAATTTTGACGTTACAAATAAAAAAGTACATTTTTAAAATATAATTTTTAAAATAAATAGCATCAAGTGCCAACAGTGAACAAATTCTTATCGCCATTATTTTTTTATCCTCTATAGTCTACATACTGACACAGCTCTTTTTAATGTGTCATGTACTTAATGTAACCAAATTGTTTCAGCCGTTTAAAAAGCTTCGGTGACAAACATAAATTTTAAATACGTAATACTTATTATAAAAATATTTTAAGAATATACATCTACAACAACTAGTAAGCTGTTAAATAAAATTGCTTGATGTAATTTTATGAAAACGACCGGAAACATATTTAATGCGCACTGAACAATTTTAAAGACAAGTCAGCAAATTAACAAGGCTTCTGTTTAAATGATATTTTTTGCCTGCTCATACAACGATTACATCATCGTTTATCTGAAAAAAACATCATCTATGACACTATATCACACAAAATTCAGAATTTTTGTTTTTCGTGAAACATTATTGTACAAAACATAATGGCAGTTTACAACAGGTTTATGGATAAGCACGTAGAGACAACATTTTTGAACTAACACTAAAGCAGCAGCTGTCATATTGTCCCTATTGTGTGATCTTCATTATCTGAATTATTTTTCTCATCATGTATTCAGTTCATTCTTTTAAGCCATGCCTTTCAACACCACGTGTCTATAGATCCGTTGAGGCAACGCACGTGTTAGTTTTTTTGTGTTAATTTAGTTTGTTTTATCACAAAGTTATCTTACGCCTTACGGCCAATAATAATAATCAATCCTAATCCAAAACTTGCTGTCCAAGATTGATATTTTGATCCATTTTTATGTTGTCGCTTGCCAATAACATATCTGTGGACAGGATGGCAATTAGGTATGGGATAGGCCGCCGGATACGCAGCTATCTAGATTGCTTGAAATCCATTAGATTAAGATACATTATTAACATTGGCCGTGAATATCCTTTTTATTTATGTAATACAAATATTTGAGGTTTTGAAAGATTTTATTTGAGGACCAACAGATTTCTATACATTATCATGATTTTAATAGACTTCCAAAGAGCGAGGTCCTCAATTCGATTGTATGTTTTATTGTTCGTCAGGTTTTGCTGAACGAACTAATGAATTATGTATATTTTCTTTCAAAGTGTAATAAATAAATCCGAGAAATATGAGTTATATTTAAAATTATGTATTTTTGTATATTTACGTAATATAATATTTAAATTGATGGATGTTATATAACTAACTAGTAAATTGTAGACTTCTTGCATGTTACTACATGAGAGTACAGGATCAATTTTGATCAGATTTTGAACATTTTAACAATAAAAGTCTGGCATAAAATCTAAGCTGTATTTCAAATTTAAAGACGGCTTTAGTAAAATAATGAATAAGCTAAACTAAGACCACTGCACGGTTATATATTATTTTGGATATATCAAATTTGATTAGCTCTATAAATAAATGTAGATAATTAGGTGCGTTATTGGATCATGTTTTATTAAATAATATTAATAATAAATTATACATTATTTGTTTGGGGTAACCTTTATCTGTAAAAAGTAGTGGTAAAGATTGAAATGTTGAAGTAAAGATGCTCTGTTGGTTTTTTTTACACTTGTCCATACTTAGAACTTTTTCTCACTCTACATCTTTAGGATTTACTTTAAAATTGTTTGAAACAAAATGTACTAAGAAATAAAGTTACGTACACAAAGTTACATATGTAAATACTTAATAGTATAAACTGCCAGGTAGATATGACAGAACTACAAGGATCATGACATTATAACACTTTCTCTAGTCTCTGCCTACCTGGAAAGGACTTGGGGTAAACGTGTGTGTGTGTGTGTGTGTGTGTGTGTAATACTAATAATCTGTGATTAGGCTTTTGAACAACCACAGTAAATTGTAAATTGATAAGTATATAAGCGTCCGCATGTTATTCAGCCACAGCAAAAGACTGAATGGGGTGATATTTGAGAACATTGCTTAGGGTTCTAATTAGGGTTGTCACTCGTACTCTAAATTAGACTTTTGTCTTTTTTTTCATGTAGGCGTACTTTATAATCTACGGCTCCAGCAAGTTACACTAAAAACAATATTTGCTTAAAAAAACTTTCAGGGTCTGGGTACTGGATACAATATGTATCCACGTTTTAAATGATGTCTACAGCTACGGTTGGGATGTTTGAACATTAAGAACAAAAGTTAACAGCAAAAATTTGTATTTAAGGACAAATACATAAATACTCTTTTATAAGCTGTGGACTTTATTTATATTTGAACAAAATGAAAAAAAAAATACTATATTTGTCCGGAAAAAATAGCGAGCGAGCGATAACCCTTGTCAATTCGCATTATGGTCTATTGACGGAATTACCTACGCTCAGAAAAAAACCGTTATTTAGATTTGATTCAAAGCTGGATCCAATTCTTCCTTTCGTATCTTTTGTACGTGTGTTCGTCATCTAACTCCAAAACGGCTGTACCTATTCAGAGGTAGTTTTTTTGTATGTACTATAATAATGGTTTTCTGGGTGGTTTGAAAATACAATTGAACCCGGTAGATGGCTCTACTGTCAGTATGATCAAATTTAAGCAGGTACAAATTAAATAAAATAAGAAATAAAATATCAATACACTTAATTGCATGTCATTGCCTTCGGTTATACTTGCAACGAGGTTGTGATAGGTACTTATCACTTTCCCTCGTGATTTATTTGGTAACTAATCTCTTCAATAACCATATTAAGGTAGAGTACCTATATTAGAATCGGTGCAGCATTTATATGTAAATTTAAACAGACGAGGATGAGATAAAGAAGTAGGACAAATTGTATTTAAATATTGCAAAAAAGTGATTAAAAATAATATTAAATGTAATTTTAGTTGTTATATACACATATATTTGCATTTATTAATTTTATGGCTATTTTTTTAAGTTGCATGTTTCAAATCTACGAAAAAAATTAACACGGTTTCATGAATTCCCCAACCATTTAAAATAAATGTAAAATCAATTTTGATTTAAGTTTTTCTTTCATACCTAATTAATAACTCATTTACCATTTTGTGCCAGTGCTTAATAGAATCTGTTAACTGCGTTAAATAATTTAATGATTGCGCTCGGTAGGGAGGAAGATTATGGCTAATTTACCTACACCAATAAAAAACTCATAGTTATAGGTATAATAATAGTAGGTATATATCAGTAAAAACTCTCCTTTCCAGAGTCGGTTAAAAATAAATAATATGTTTTTGAATACCTAGTTTCGATGGTATACGTACTAGTACCTAATTGTTAAATTACTTTAAAACTACTATTGTATCAAGGTCAAAGTACAGAGTAAGACTGAGCCCACGTGGTACATTTTTGTTTTCAAATATTATTTTTAATTGTTGTTATCATACCTCAGAAATTATGGAAATACGCAGTTGAAAAATAAGTCAAAATTCAAGAAAGCTATCAACTTAAAATGAGGAAAATAATGTATGTATAAAAACACGCGGCAAAATATTTTTCTTATCGATAATTCGAAAGTTACAACATATGTCCATTTTATATACGATTACTTAGGTTATTACACCTTTATAAAAATTGCATAAGTCAAAAATATGTATAGATACAAATATAACTCTTAAACAAAGTAAAACAAACAGACCCACATTCACAATTCTATATAAATACCAACCTAGTACATATTTCAAATTCGCAGAAAAATTTAGAAAGTTTGGTATAAACATGATGCATTTGGTAAAAGCTTGCAACAAACTTTACTACCCATATGAGCTTCAACTTGAAAATAATTAAATTATTCAACATCAAATAAAAAAAGGATATATAAAGTACTATCTATTTATTTAATACATTCATATTAAGTAAAACACGACATCTTTGCTCAGTTAGATTACTAAAAGGTGCATATTAGAAATCGCAATGCAACAAAACGTAATAAGGATTAATTTCCGAGAAAATACAACTACCGCTCTACATTCCTGACTATGTCAATCTCCAACATCTCTACAAAAAATTTAGATTATTGTTCGCTGACTAAACTCATTTTTCATCAAATCAATTTTTTAAAAATTCGTTAAAAATCATTTTTTAAATAATTTAATCAACACATAAAATAATTCAGGGGAAATAATATTAATGCACAGCCATAAAAAAAATACAAATATAAATTCGCCACCTTGATAAAAAAACACTTACCTTAAACACCGCTGGAGCTAACGGTATAGCAGCTTGATTGTGAAGATGTTTCTTCGACATTTTCGATTTTATTCCAGTACACCTCCAACGAAGCTGAGTCGAAATTAATAATGAAAAATATCGCCTTTAGAATAAAATTCTATTCGTCGCTAACTGAAAACAGTTTTGCCGACGTCAAAGAAATTGGTAAAATATTCGCGGAGCGAAACGCGATTTCGTTTTGTGATCCGTTTTGGATAAATTTTATTTATCTTTTGCGAATCAAAAAAAATTGTTCACTTTATTAATTTGAGTGCAGAAAAAGTTAAATAAAAGTTGAGCGTTAGAATGACGTGCTAGTTAGGGCACGTCGTATCACTGGTGCGGTTAAATCGGCAATGAAACATAACTTTTTGTTTAGTAGAGAGAGGCGACTTTTCATAGTTGAATCGATTATTTTTACTCGGGTCCTAAAGGATGTAGTATCGAATACTAACTAGTAATGATTTATTTGTAGAAATATAATTATGAAGTACAATCTGTGTATATACAAATATGAGTTACTACAAATGTAATATAATGTATTATACATACTTATAAAAATTGTTAATGTTATTTTTAATAAGTTTAAAATTAGCTTCGGTCTTACCTTAATTTAAAAACATTTTCTTTAGACACAAAAGAAGTGTTATATCCGGTGTTTTATCTATCGTTTTGAGATATTATGAGGATTAACTTATATTTAAATTAAACTTTATTTTTTTAACAATTTACTAAATTTTACTTTCGTTGCGTCATACATCATACCTTTGAAAGAATAGAACAATTTCGCTAACTACTTTTTTATCTTAATTATGTAATTAAATGAAATTTATTTACGGGATATGTGTGTTTAAAAGTTGTTACAAAATACTTATTCTACCTCATTGTGGTGTGATAATATTTAACCCACTTTATTTAGTAAATAGTTGTTGTTATTGTTAGTTATATATTTTTACACAAATAAGTTTAATTACATTATTAAAAGGCTATGATTTATTAATTTAAAAAAAAATTATACTGATCAAGTTTTACCTCTACCATAAACTATAGTCAGGATGTTCAATTAATAGACATTTGAGTTTAATATTTAATATCCGAATTTGACAACTTCTGTCGGGTTAGATAGTATATAAATGTAAAATACCTTAACAATTACTTGGCGAGCTCTACCGCCCAACTTTATACGAGATTGTAATAAGAACTCCGTGACTATGCATACTTAACATTTTGATTCAAAAAGTAAATGACTCCCTCAAAGATAAGAGACAACCATAGCCTATAAATACGAATCAATGTACACTCAATGAAAGAGACCTTAGGCCGCTTGTGAAAAGTTACGTAAGTTAAGTAATAAGTTAGTTATTTATAACTACATCCTATGTGCACCACGATAGCGGCGAGAACTGATTAAATGGCGATTGTACTGTGTACTGGCGACTTTACTATGACTGTACTGATAATGTGGTGGTATCAATTCAAGTCAGATGTTGCTCAGTACTCAACCATCAGATTATGCCTGCATTAGCAAAAATTATCAAGTAGCCTAAATTATTAAATAAACACTAACGGGCGACAAAGTCGTCACGTCCTAACACTGAATACATATGTTTGTAGTATACTAGTATTTCTGATTCTGTTTCCGATTTTAACTATTATCGATTCCGATTTCAGTTATAATCGATATGTTTGAGTCAGCACATCACTTGATTGAATGAACGGTCGGTAAAGTGCCGCGTTTGCCAGAGTCGTCGCCTGTGAGCTCGCCGCCCGCGCTAGACCGATGCGAATGGCGCCTTATGACGACACACCGACGATTATTTTTAACCGACTTATCAAAAAGAGAAGGTTATTTTTACCAACTTTGAAAAAAATACGAATTCCATATTTTTTAAGCCCCGAATGAAAATGAGAGGTGTTAAAATTTTGACGCGAGTCTGTGTGTGGCACACATTTAAAAAAAACAGTTTTTTTTATTTGAAAGAGCGAACTTCGTAGATTCTTCAATTGCCACCAAGTCTGGATGTGATGATGGAATCATTGGAAAGAAGAAAAGAGAAAAATGCTGATTTTTGCACATAGACTGAATGCTATTAACATCGAAGACGGTTTGTTTTATTGTGCTTAAATTGTGTAACTCAGTGGACTTATGGTCTTAGAACTTAGTCTACTCGTTAGACTTTAAATGCTCTATAAACTGCTTGCATACCCATCCATACCGTCTTAAGTTGGTGTAGCTTCAAAATTGACTTTTACATAAGTAAGGATTGGTCTAGAAAACAAGATGCTAGTTTTAACAATAAGCTTAAACAAAAAAAAATTATCACAGGCTTTTATTTCTCAGTCCCAAATACTATCAAGACTTATCAAATGAGTCAAAACACGATAGGATAATGTGAGGACCTTCTGCTTTCATCGTCAGGTCAGTTCCAAATATTATATTTTTTGTAATATCGTCCGATTTACACACGCATTCAAAATTTCAGCTTAATCTTTAACATGGAAAAAATCATCTTGCGAGATTCCATCCGGATTTCCACCCTGAAAGTTAATTTCTTCTGTTAAGGCAAAGCCATGTCCCATGTATTTGAGAGACAAACCGGAACAACATGTTAGTTATATGTCACATTATTTTTATACAAACACGTTTACTCATAATCGCCTGCTTAATTCTACTCACAAATTGATCGGACCTCAAAGTAAGCAAATTATATGCTTGTATTATGGGTGTTAGTCAACGATACTAATACATAGAAATACTTAAATAGATACCAGTATACATTTAATAAGCACCCATACTCGGAAAATATAGGCATGTAAATGCTTATCCCCTCCGGAATCGAACTTGAGCCTCGTGTACGCTTACCCCTCGGGCAACGAGCCGGTCAAAAGAGGATAATATGATTTATAACCGAACATATCGTGAAGCAAGAATGTTTGATGGCTTTGTCACTCTTTGAATCATTTCTACGAGTATATCACATAATTTCATAGTTTAAATTATTGGTTTGTTCCCAACCTGGAATCGGTCAGACATGGTACAGTTCAGGGACTTATTCGGTTCCTATACCTCTCTATAATATCAGTATTTTCCATAGTGCGTTAGTCTTTAAAACCCTGTTCGAAAAAGAAACGAGAGAGAGAACGAGTTAAAAATCTAACTATAGTCGTTCGTTCTTAATAATTGTTAACTCTAAACATTTTTTGTAACTGTGAGCAACGCGTAGTAACATTTAGGCAAATTACCAATGGTTATACTAACAGATGACGGTACGGTACGGCTTAAGCAAGTGTTGTCTTGCAGGAGTGTTTTGTGCTTATTCGCTATCTTGTCAAATAAAAACACTAATTGAAAGTAATCAAATTCAATATTAATAAATTTAGAATAACGTATTATAAACTACATTAAGTAAAACAAAATTGGCAATTAAATCCATGAGACTGCTGCGTGAAGAAAATCGTTGGAGTATTTGTTGTGCTTATACTTATAATACACTACCAAGTTTTCACAATACATTTTTATGGTATAAGATAATGAACAAGCACAAGGTTCTTTTTATGTTACGGACAATCGTATCTACAGCTACCGTAGAAGTTATACGTGCATCCGAAACTAGAATGTTAGTAATGTTAGGTTCAGAGCAGAACATGAAAGTGTCAAATACGTTTATTATGGCGGTGATCGACCAATTAGCTGCACAACAGTCTACTACCGGTGGTCTTTTCGGAGCAACACGAGGCTGAGGATCTCTTGTGTGGCAGCGTTAAGAGTTGCCAAACTCATAAGCTATATGCGCCACCATACCGTGTACCGTTTTCTTATGATATTGGAGGGCAAACATGAAGACGGATGCTAAAACCATCCATCCATCTTCATGTTTTGAAAATCGTTTGTAATGGTGCGTTGCCAACCTGAGGCCAGGATGTTAGGCCTGGAGCAAAAGTAAATGTATCGGCTACCTTAACCTCTGAACCGGAACACGTCAACGGCAAACACTGACGTTATGGTAGGAATAAATAAGGCAGTGTTGCTGCGAAACTCTACTACCTAGTCAGATGTCAAGCCTATGCTCCCCTTTTACGAGATGCCTGCAAGAAAGGCAGAGGCTCTATTCTGAGAAGGAGCCCGGACTAACACAGGGACAACCATTTTACGTTTTGTGTCACCATTCGGCTTGCTAACGATTACGGATTCACGAGAAATAGTTTCAAGTTCAAGTTCATCTAAATATTCAAAGCTTTGTGAATATTTAGATGTGATCACTTATACTTGTAGCCCAAACCCCTGCGTCACTTATAAGTGGCTCTACTAAAAATCTTATATACTTAAAAAAGTATTTACAAAGTCACAATGATTTATTTCCGTTGATAACATACTTAATCTGCATGTGCAAGTTATTAGTATACTAATTTACCATATATGACCGTGACATGATAAAAGTAAGTTTTATATATAAAAACATTTTCACGTAACCCACAATATGTTGGTAGAATTGCTAACAAATTACCATGATTAGCTGAAGGTATTTTATCCCACAATACGACAGGCAAACCTGTCGCTAGCCTGGCATTTATCCAATTTCAGACAACGTTGCTTTCTGAAACCTGAATTGATAGTGTAATTATTGGACATGAAGTTATTTTTTTGCGTATTTGTATTAATTACGTGAATATTATATAAAATATTAGGCCTTAGGCCACAGTTCGGTAGACGTAGTTTTGGATGCTCTACGGCCAGGTGGCCCGACGACTTAAAGAAGGCTTGTAGTTCAACGAATCAATTATTATCTACTATTATCTAAATATTACTTATACGCTAATATTGTGTTTAAGAGTACATACGCAATGACCAGATTCCAATTTCCAGTTTGCATGCTATCGAGATTCAAGATTAATCCCACCGGGCCTTACTGGAGGTAGGTTTATATATGTATGTAAGTAAATTTCTCTCAAAATCCAATCAGGGCAATGGTGAGCACTGGAGCTAATACACCAAGAATAGCTAAGAAATTGAAACCCATTTGGTGTTGCAGGAATCGATCAACTATAATCACTTCCTGCTATCGTACATTTTTTGGCAAAGATCAGGTCTAGATCAGTTGAAGAAAGGGCTGAAACGAAAGCTCATAGTACATACCTGAGCCCTTACCATGAGTTTACGGCATTATACTCGCTAGCATCTCCGTCAATTATTTGTATGAAAACTTTGAACAGCGCCTCCACTGGTAACTAAGAGAACTAAATTGTCAGACCTAAATCGCTGTAGGTTTCGGTACGTAAAGCTACTAAGGGTTAAGTATCTAATCCCCTATTACATATTTACGTCGTTATACTAGCTAGCATTTTCATAAATTATTTGTATAAAACCTTTGCTGCTAGTAACCATGAAAACAAAATTTCAGGTAAAAGTGCTACAAATTTCGATTCGTAAGTTATCGAACATAATTTACAGTAACTTATGATAAAGGCTCTGAATATTCATCTAAGACATGACACATCGCGATCTAAAATAGACTCTTATCAACAACATCTTTCATACATATTTCACAACCTAATGTAAACATGAGTTTACGTTCAGTTTAGAACGTACAAGTAACGTTTAACATTAACAACACTGACAGGAGTTTAAGCGCCATTGCACCAAAAGATAGCTGCTGTTTCTACACAATAAATAAATTTTGTGAACATGATTAGTAAAATCAGTCAATTTTGGTGGCACATGTACAATTTTCTTAAGTTGAAGTGCACAAGTGAAGTATTCATAAAGAAATTAGTATATTCTGTATTTCCACGTATCACTTCATAAGCTTGAGGACACTGCTTTACATAACAACTGATTTCAATTATTAAAACCCAATTAATTGAACTATTAAACTTGACAGATGGCAAATGCTGATATTAATGCCAAAACGTAAAACAAATAACTGAAATGTGACATCATGATACCAAATGACTACAGGTTTAATGACGCTATCAAATACGACGAATAAACTGTAATATTGTGTATAATTATTGTGTATATTTTCTGCGTTGCCGCCAAATCTCACTTAATGAGCTTGAGAGCGGAGGTCACCGCTTTACCTATGACTTAAACGAATTTCGAACAATTTAAGCCTGATTAATTGTATACAAATTTAAACTTGACTGATGGCAGATGCTGACGCCAATGCCAAAAGTTAAAAAAAATACTTACTAAAATGTGACGTCATGCTCCCAAATGACTACAGGGTTAATGACGCTATCAAATACGACTAATAAAGTAATTGAAGGTTAGCTTTTCTGATAGTAAAGTGGACACTAGACAGTCCATACACTTCGATTGCAGAATATCTTGTTGGCCCTGTATATTGCCTTACCTTACTTATTATAAGTAGCTCTTCTTTTTTAATATCAATGATTTTAGAAGGCAAACAAGCAGACATATTTCATGATGGTAAAAAATTGAAGGCTCTTAGAGACACCAAAAGTGGCAATGGTGCGTTTCCAACCTTAGCCCAGGATGGTAAACCTCGAGCAAAAATAAGTTTACAGGGTACTATACTACTTTACAGGTTACGGCTGAGGAGATAGAGTGGCGGTACCAAACCCGGCGAGTCTTCATGTCAATGTTTTAAATTATTTATTTTCTTTTTTAAATTTAAAATAAAATGTACAACCTAACGTCATTTTGTTATAATTTAAAACATTACTAAAAAGTCATTTCCGCTTTGTTTCTTTCGTTGAATCTTCCAGTTTAGTGGCCACGTTGCAGGTCGGTGATAGGTTATAGTAGTATACTTGTAATATAGACTTACCATTAAAACCATTAGTAAGGTCTATATGAAATCCGTAATAATAAAGAAATGCGAAAGTCTATCTACCTATTGCTCTTTAACGGCTAAACCGCTCAAGTGATTTTCATAAATTTTGATATATGTATATGCATACAGCAAAAGATCCGAGTTCAAACATGGATTATTTTTTTCAAAAATCAACAAGCAGAGGACAATAACACGGAATGAAAGTTTTTACGAAAATTGTAACTATTCTGCGCTGATGCAAAAGCGGGCAAACAGCTAGTAATTATTTCAACACAGGTACATTACATCTACAATTAAGATAAAATGCTTAAAAACTAGCATTCTAGTCTTATACGAGAGCTATTGCTATACTAAGTAGATACCTATTTAAATAATTATTTTCCTTTTGTTTTCACTTTAAAAAATCTGTCTTTATTATTAAACTGTGATTAATTTTAGTGTGTCGAAACCATAGTGGAAACTGGTGGAAACCATAGAAATAGACATAGAGGTCAATGGTGGAAACAAACTAACAAGCTTTTATTATTAAATTTTACAATCACAATGTTTAAAACACGTGTCAATTTTAACACTCCAACGTTGTGACACAACAACAGAAATACTAATGAAATCGTTGGTAACTGAAAAATGAAAACTACCAGAGCAAACCTCAGAAGTATGAGTATATTATCAAACTTGCCTATGCGGGCTTTTAATCATATTGGTTATTAAACTAGCGAAGTTGAATTTAGAAACAATTTTAGATTAATTTGAAATTATTCAATACTAGTTGTAATCCATGACTTCTTATACTTTTTAAAGGTGAATTTTCCCGCTGCCCGAACTATTAGTAATCCACACTTATAAATGCGAAAGTCTGTCAATCGGTATGTTACGCTTTCACGGCTAGACCGAAAGCCGACCTGAAACACTTTAAGTTAAAATATTAGTAGTTACTTACGTGTTTTTCAAAGATCAACCCCAAAGAAATTTCATGAAATTTGAAATCCATATAGCTAAAGATTCGAGTTCAAAAAGAGGTTATATATTTCAAAAATTGGGATGAAAATTTGTATGAAATTTGTTTAAAGTTTACCAAAGCTACTATCGCGGATTACAGATAGTTAGAATACAAAGTAACTTGTGAGGTTTTAGGTCATAGTACGTAGTACGTACGTAGTCTGCCAAATTTAATTGATATGAAATTTATTTTCTCTTTGTAGTCTAGTGGTCCTGTGCTAGATTTGACCTCTTAAGGTCCAGGATTAGATAAAATAGGAAATGTGTATTTTAAATTTTCTAATAAAAAATACGTTGCCCGGGATCGAATGTGTGCCCGATTGGCGATGGACTTGCCACCTATCGCATTGTCGGACTTAAGTGTCTTCTGCTAGTTTCCTACCCCTTGCCCCCGTTGGATACCCTACCTCTTTGAAGATGTGGGCGTGAAGATACTACAAATTTATTTATTTGCATATTATGTGTGTTAAGAAGTTGTTACAGAAATATTAAAGCTTAACAACATATTCTACCTCATTGTGGTGTGCAAATATTTTATTAATATTAAATTTTAAACTATTATATAACTTAATATTTAAACCAAATATAAAATTACAACAATTTTAACGAGCTGTAAAATTTGATCCTATCTGCCGTAAACTTCCATTGCGGTAACAATATTAACTCATTTAAACATTCCAAACTTTCAAATTTGTTTTGTTATTAGATTCTATAACAATAGTCTAAATTTGTTGTCGAATGAATAGTTATGGAAAATCACCAAAATGGACATCAAGGAGCTTAAGAGCTATATTGACGAATTTTACCACGATGGCTATCAATCAAATGTTATGGGTGTTGCAATAAAACGGACGATATAATCGGTACATGGTACAGTCGTTAACAATATGGCTCTTATAATGGAACTAATAAAATTACTTGAACAATACCAGCGGCAGAAATTTTGGTTAAATAATACTAAAATTATCTATTAAGAAATTCAAAAATAGGTTTAAGATTTTTATACACGTATAATGTGAAATTGTAACAGTTTTGTTTCTAAACTAGCCGACCCGGTGAACTTCGTATCGCTTGACAATAGCCACTTAATACCCCCTAAACAGTTTATGTGGAAAAAGAAAGAAGAAATCCCGTTTTTGAAATATTCTTCATTGGTGCTCCGATATAGTTTATAATCTTCCGTGATAAAGAGACTAATAATGAAAGATTTTTTCAAATCAGACCGATTAGCTCGTTTAAGCATACAAAGAAACACATTTTCCAGATGTATAATATTAGCATAGATGATTAGAATTAGCATAGCATAGATGTATAATATTAGCTTTTCAAAAAGAAGAAAAATTTGATTCCGCTAAAATTTTTCTTATGATCTTTTTTCTTCTTTTTGGTTATTATATTATAATAAACAGTTTGTGATCAGATAGTGCTAATATTGATAAATGATGATATATGAAATATTTTTTCTATAATTCAGAAAGCCTAGATAGGTATCACAATATGGGTTCCTAATCCTGAATCTACGCCTTTGGTTATTAGCATTTCGAAGCCGAATGCCCTAAGTCCAACAATGTGATAGGTGGCAAGACTATCGCCAACTGGGCACATATTCAATATCGAGCAATGTTATTTTTTTTAGAAAATTGAAAGAAAGAAAGAAATAAAGAAAGAAAATTATTTATTTGCCGAATATGTGTGTAAATGAGATGTTACAAAAATATTTAAATATATCAACATATTCTATCATATTTTGCTGTGCAAATATTTTAATATTTATAAAAAAAAACATTATTTAATTACATAAACTATTACTTTAATTATTTATAGTTATAACTGGTTCCATTATTTATTACCAAACATTTTAAAACTATAATTATATTTAACCCTGTCTACCGTAAAACTACCACCGTTTCCAAAACTAGCCAGACAGGAGAAGAAACGGCTAAATAAACTCCTCGTCAACCATAACTTTTATTATATTTGGTTAGTAATTATTACAATTATTTTATTATAAATTCTTGTCTACAAGGAAATCGTTGACACTATAATATGTTTTCTCTAACAACAGGTCAAATACCTTCCTTCGAAATCTTTTTAATGGGAGTGATTTGAGATTATCAGGAATTTGGTTGCATATAAGAACGGACATGCAGTAAACATTATTTTTATAAATATGAAGTTTTTGGATCGGCACATGCAATTTCTCACTATTTCTAAAACATGAAATTCCCAACATTTCAGCATTTGTTTTAAACAATTGATAATGTTTTTTTACAAATTAATATACAGCCAAGATATACAAATAAGGTAAAGGTAAAATTTTTAGCGACTTAAACAGTGGTTTGCATGAATGTAATTGATTAACACTACATATGGCACGTACATACACTGCTTTTGTACTCTAAAGATTCTTATTAAATCAACAGAATTTCCCCAAATAGGAATACCATATTGCAAAACTGAATAAATATACCCATGATAAGCTAAAAGAGATGTATCCAAGCCTGCCAGTTCTCTTATTCTTCTCAATACATATACAAACCTATCAATTTTATTGCATAGAGAGTCAATGTGTGATTTCCAATTGCAACATTTATCAATTTTAACTCCTAAGAAATTGGAAAAATTGGTAAAATCTACATTATCTATAGAAGTATTATTTTAAAATATGTGTAATTTTTTAGTCTCTATAGTGTGCTTAAAATGCGACTAATTTCATTTTTGTGAGATTTATTTTAAGATTATGCTCATGTAACCATTCTGCCACTTTATTTAAAGTTGCAGTCGTTTCTTTAACTAAATCGTTTCTATATTTACACGTGATGAGAAGGGTAGTATCATCGGCAAATAAGACAGAATCATGGTTAATAGCATCAGGCAGATCGTTTATGTAAATTAAAAAAGTAATGGGCCTAAAACGCTACCTTGTGGTACACCGCAGTCATTAAAAAGATAATATGAAGTGTAGAACTTTTTGCGGTTCCCATTTAGCCTACATATTTCAACACACTGTTTTCTATTTACTAAATAGCTTTTAAGCCAATCTAACTATTTACCTCTAATGCCATATCTCTCAAGTTTTGTTAACAAAATTTCGTGTGATACAAAATCAAGTCCTTTACCCATGTCTAAAAATACAGAAAGTGACAACATTCTTTAATATTGATGTGCTTATATTATTATAGCCTGTTGCTATCGTATATTTCAAGTTATTTATAGACTTTATTATATCATGTTCTACTGATGTCAGAAACATAGTTTTATTATGATTAGACAAATTATGAAATTTTAAGGTGTATGTAGAACCGAGCTGATTTTTTTTATATGACTTAGTCTGATTTATAAAAAAACTCATTAAAATTATTACAAATTGCTTGGGAATCAGTATATACTAAATTGTTAATTTTAATTTGGACATTTTATTTTGAAATGAACTTTTAATCATATCCCATGAAGCTTTGCATTTATTGGATGAGTGTTCAATATATTTCAATTATGCCTGTTTCTGAGATTCTAGAATACATTTTGATAATACCTTTTTATAACGTATATAATTTATATTCATAAAATAAAGTCAAGGTATCATGGAATTCATTGAAGGCATCTTCACAATTTGCAATAGTAAAAATTTCATTGAAACTTAAAGATGACATGCATTCAAAAAATTTGTTTATATTTTCTTGGCCAAAAAGACGCTTTTTTTCGAACCAAAAAGTACGCTTCGGTTTATAAAGTGACACTGGTTTAATGTCCACTTGTATATTTTGTGCAGTTTCGAGGTCAGATAAACCAAAAATATGAGTATCCGAATAAACATGATCTAAATTGCTAGCAATTACATCTAAACATGAATCTTTTTTATTAGGTTTTAAGATATGGTGACAAAAATTATTATTTTTTAAAATGCTTATTAAATCTTTGTAAGTATTTGTAGGTTGTAGAAGGTCTATGTTCCAATCTCCACTTAAAATAAATTTCTTTTTAGAATTTTTCATTGTATTTTCTAATAATAATTCTAATTTATGAAGAAAAGCATCTACATTTGAATTAGGAGTACTATAGATACATATTACTATTAAATTATAGTTTATTATCTCTACTGCAAATTTGTAAATCAAGAGTTTTATATTAAAGATCTTTACACACTAATATACAGGTGCCACCACGACGTTGGTTATTGCGTGAGAAATAAGAAGCTGTATAGTAACCATCAAGTTTAAAATTTTGTTCCGAACCTGGCTTAAGAAAGGTTTCAAAAAGACATATGACATCTATTTTACCCAGAGAGTACCTGAGTTCACTAATAGCAGCTTGGAGGTAGTCTCGTTTATTTAACGCACCAGCAATATTTTGATGCAGTAACTTAAAATTATTAACGAAAAAGCTGATTATCACTAGTTACATTTAATGGATTTTTATTTATTTTTTGCCTAAAGTAGTAAGGTATGGTACCTTTTTTAGTGTAGTCTCTGGAACAAGTTTCTGGTCTTTACACTTTTGAAAAGTTTCTTCTTAAAATAATAAGGTATAGTACCTTTTTTAAAACTATTACACGCTAAACTTGTATTTACTCTATCTGAGACTAGTTTTTCTAAGTTATGCTTATACAAGCTGCTACCTGCGGCTTCGCCCGCGTTTTCACAGAAACCCGGTGTGCGATCGGGATTAAAAATAGCCTATATGTTAATCCAGGTCACAATATACCTGTCTTCCAAATTTCAGACAAATCCGTTCAGCCATTCGAGCGTGAAAGAGTAACAAACATCCATACATCCATACTTACAAACTTTCGCATTTATAATATTAATAGGATTCAGCAAATGTAATTTTTGCAACATATTTTTTTTATTGTCCGACCTGAGGATCAAACCCGAGACGTCATGAATTTTTATCTGATTTCGAAGTGCTATGTCAGAAATGGCATATACAGAATAAAAAAACATATCGAAATTTCTGAATATCCATAGCAAAAAAAATGCAACAATAAATCAATTTATAGTTGGTTCGCGATCATTAGCCGTGCACGCTAACTATAGCGTGCACGGCTAATGATCTCAATCGATGAAACTCGAGTCCGATCCTCGAAGGGACTTGTATTTTGACTACATTTCTGGGTTAGGCCATTTATTAAATTTGATTTGCATATTAATTATGTATTCCTGTTAAATATCGTTAACTAACAATCTTATCACAGGCAATAATTTGCTTAACTAAAGTTTAAAAATATATCTATGAAAAATATGAAAATAAAATGAATATGACATTTTCTAGTACCTGTTGTGTTTTTGTCATTATCATCTTAAAATATGTGAAGAGTGGAGTGACATAATGTGATAACCACAGTATTTTTTGTTACAATGACTTGTTATAATGAAAAAATTAATAAAAACAAAAAGAAGTCACTTTTGTAGATGATTGTACATAGTGTACAAATAATCGAAACCGCAACACAATGCTGTCTCCATGGACAATCAACATCTCGAGCCATAAATTGCCGAATGACAACAGATCATATCTTGAAACGCTTCTGAGAATCCTCAAAACTATATGTCTCACGCATTTTAAGAAGGACCTGCGTTCACTTGTAGTGGGAGTAGTACAGTCAAGCTCGAAATATTGTACTAGAGGTGAATTTTACAAGGTTAACATTGTTTTTTAGTGTGCATATTTGTGTTGATTTTATGGACCTAATAAGATCTGTAGGACTTAGTGACACACATTAGTGTCGACTTCAAATCGGGGTGACCTGGTTTTGACTCTGTCTACGTCTACTGGGATGCGGGAATGAAGATACTTTAATTAGATATTGAGCAAGAAAGTGATATTCCTGATGGCAACGGAAAACCAATGACTCCAATTACCATGGTTTTTGCTAAATATATTCTGTTCCAACCGCAAAGTAAAAAACGACCTTTGAGTTCACAACAGGGCTGATCAACATTTCTTGAATCGTTTTAAATAGTAAAATGTATTTTTTTAAACATTTAGGGTTTGAATTACAGTTATTATCCAAATTCCTATCAATATTCTTCTGCATTCCTGAACATTTACTTGTTAGTCACGAAACCACAAAACAATTACTGTTGGACTTCTAAACTTAAATTAGACAGAGAAGTAGTTTAAAGGCATGACACGTCAGGTAAGAATTACTATGTGTAAATATTTATTTGTTTATAAATTGTAATATTATTATAATGATATTTAACTGTTCAGAACTAAAATAGGAGTCGGGTGCCCGGGGTGTGTCACAGCTCATAAAAATTGATTTGACATTTCTAGATGAACTCGACATTTGCTTACTTTGGGGTTAGATTCAATTTGTGCGATTTGTCTAGGGATATTTATTTATTCATTGTTTTTATGCTGCAAGGTTTGCTACCTTAGACAATCGTCGCCTACACAAACAAGGTTTCCGACGACTGAGACCATATGAGCTGGAACGAGTGTGATGAACGAGAGAAGTGGTACCGAGCTGGGCAATCTGTACACAGTACTCTAGCATTTTGTGAGTGAATAAACAAACAGTAACTGTTTTTTTTCTTATTTAGGTATTGATAAAGACTATAAATATGGGCACAAACATGAGACAACGCTTTTGTCAAAAAACCAAAATTGAAGCCATATTCTCCTAATTGTTCTGAAAAGTAAAATTAAACTTCTCAGTTCTAAGCATGTGGCCACAATTATCAGGTACCACTTGTAAGGTCCACGTGAATTTATAGGTTTTTTCTGTTTCGGTTTCTGTAGCAATATGCACTTGCCCTCACACACAAGTCACCTGAGTTCTGGACCAATAATTCAAGTACAGTCGGACTGCAAAAAACTAACATGAATTTCATTTTTATTGAATTTACAGTAACACAAAGGTACGCATTAATGCTCGGTTCCTAAAATCAACGAAATGTAATCCAATATTTTAACTATTCGTAGTTCACCCAAAAGTAATGAAGCGTTACTCATAGTATTTTTTTTGAGTTAACTACCAAAAAGAAGCAACCGTTACTTTTGGTACAAAACATTATCATCCGAATTTTAAAACCAATTGTCAAATTTAATCAAACTTAAATGAAGCTATTTGGAAATATCTGCCTTGAAACTGAAATAAAGAGAGAAAAATACATAAAACCATACAGATATTTAAAACAAAATAGTATAAAATATAAAATATTGACCGCCTCGTTGGTCGAGTGGCTAGCGTACACGCCTAACTACGCCGACCAACCGTGAGGCTCGGGTTCGATTCCCGACGGGGGCAGGCATTTGTGTGATGAACATTTAGATGTCTGTATTCCCGGGTCTGGGTGTTTATTAAATTTATTCTGGTATCTTATTTAAGTATTTGCTTGCATATAATTTGCTTACTTTGGGGTTAGATTCAATTTGTGTAACTTGTCCTGAAATATTTATTTATTTATTTATACGTATAAGACAAAAGTAAAAAATACAGTTGAACTTGAAAGTCATCTAAACAATGTATGTATACCTTATTCGCCGTGTCTGGCACTTCTTTATAGGTCTTTTTGTCATTTTAGATTCTCTGTCTCAGTGTCAGAGACTTGTAAAATCGAGCATTTAGTTTTACATTATACTCATTACTGGGAGTTTGGGGGCAAATTTATCTATGGAAATGAGTATGTTAGTTCCGTTTGAATTGAATTCAATAGTCTAAAATAACAGAACTATTATGTTACTTTATATGCTAACGTAGCGACAATTACTATAATTAGAATTAATAATTAATCGAATGTAGCTGTTTGCTGAGTGTGCGTTTCTATAATGAATAAGACTAAGCACTCACGGCGTTGTTTTCACCCGCGCCCGCATCGTTTTCAGGCCCGCGGCTTCTGTAGCATGTAGATTTATATCCAAAAAGTAAGAGCACGCTTCACGACGCATCGTACACCCGCAGCGCCCGCGGTTGTTTGCGGTTCCTGCGGCACCGGTCGCCCGCCGGTAGAATCGTACAAGTATGCGAAAGACGATTTCAACCGCGGCGGCTGTGTCACAAGTTACTGCTCTCGTGAGTTTTGAAATAAAACCGCAGTTCCACGACCACGCCGGGCGCGGGTGGAAATTGCTCCGTCAATTCTAAGCCTTAATATCACGTTTGTGTTTTACGATCCTATTGTAAGGAGTTATTGTCAGCACCTTTAGCGGATAGTTGAAACAACTAAACAAATCCATACATTTAAATCGTCTAAGCTCTAAACCCGTTACGTTTTTTCGGATCCCGCCAATCCGAGAACGGCGGCCAACGCCGAGCCTCCCACCCCATCACATCCCATCACAACACAAACTCACAAGACATTAAATTACTCTTTCCCGACCGGCGCCTAACGCCAAGCGGCGAGTCCGATCTATGCACCTAGTAACCCAGAACCTACCAAGCCGAGGTCCACCACAGTCCTCGTTGCTGACATTTAGGGAGCAGTCTAATTCCTTTAAATATTATTGGCTCGTTTTAAGCACTCTGCTCACGCACAAATTCCGGTGAAGTTGTAAAAAGCACGAGGTTAACAACACATTCGTCACTCATAAAACAAAACGCAAACACGGGACTAAAGTGGAGATCCGGAGACACTAGGTTGACATTCCACGATCAAATCGTTTGGGTATTACCTATGTGATCTTTTCAAGATGTTCCTTCTCGGTGATTTTAAGAAAAGAACGGAACTCTAAAAAAAATACATACCTAGTCCTTCATGGTGTAGTCCAACTTGGAATTGGCCCCTTTCTAACCGACTAAAAAAGCTGACTCAAAAAAGAAGGTAATCTAATCTAATTTATTTTATGGACAACTAAGTCACGATTTCGAGGTAGTCCCATATTAATTTTGTCACGATCAGATAAGCGATTTTTGGGTTATGCTTAATGCATACATTTTCATCTATGCTGACATCATTCACAATAATTCAAAAAATGAAATCCAAAACGTGTTAACAAAATTTATATGGGATTATCCCAGAATCAACAAATATCTTTTGAAAAAAGAATAATTAAATGGCGACGCGGTAATAAAATAATTGGAGTCGGTTTTTTCGCAGTTTTACAGCGCTTACATTATTTATGGACTGAAAGGAATGTGAGCTCTTTAAATTGATTTTTCCCGGCCTGCATTAGTCATCATTATCGATATGATAGTAGCACTTCTGATTGTGCAGGCTGTTCAACGCCACTTTCGGCTAGATAATATATTGATCCGTGAATATTAGCACTTACTTAAACATACTTCGATAGGATCCTAATGGATATTTTTTTTAATTTTATATGTGACTAGCCGACGTAGCATGGAAGCATTGTCTACTGCGGTAGATCCTTGCTAACAAAACAAACAAACTTGGTTATGCAGCAATCTGCCATCAGTGTTCTTGTTGATAGTGACATATATTTTGCTTGCATCTCAAGCGCTGCCAGGCAGGAAAGCAGATGGCCTGTTCTAATACAAAAAAAACATCAGGCAAAGGTGAAGATACGTTGAGCTGATCTAATAACGCGCAGTTCAACTGGACGCATTAGGCTAAAATTTGGCAAAAACAGATGACTAAAAAAAGGTGTGTGGCTGGAAGGTTAGGCCTGATGAGCAGGCCTTACGGGGTATCTTTTTGGAATGGAAGGCGACACTGTTAGTATAGCTGCGGTAAAAATAATATTTATGTTGGAAAAGCTTCACCTACATTTCTTTCACTAACATATATTCATAAAAACAAGCGCTCGCCTGTCCAAAAATAAACTACTATTTTTTTGTAATTGAAGATTTTTCAGCGTACCCATGTAATTTGCAATAACCGTTTTATTAATAAGCACGGAGTATAGTACTCCAAGGTTCAACCTGGTTTTATTGTCTTTATTACAATGTGGTAGTCTATAACATCAACTCAACTATACTCTTGCGTTAGTTCAAGTCTGTTAATAAAGCGGTTAAAGTTTTTTTTAAGACGTGGCAATATCCATCTTTTCTGTAAAAGATGCTTCTAGCCTTAACATGAATAAATCTATTTGCTGTTTACTTTTCAATCTGATAATAAAAAAGGTAATTTGTTGACGTATTGATGATGTATTCTTCTTTATTCTGTCCCCTCCATGGGCCGTATTGTGTCATTTGCAGAAGAGGTAATTAAATGAGGTCTAGAGCCCTTGTGACGTCACTTCAATGCCACAATATTCTCGGAAAGCAATTAATAAACCATTGTGAGCTAAATCATAAATATATTGCGTTCTATGGAAAGTCTTGATTTACTTCCTGCAAAATTAATAATTTGTCCCGAAGTTTTAATGAAATATGAGAATAGATAAACAGAGAGAGAGAGAGGGATTGAAAGAAATTGTTAGTTTAAAAATTCTAAAATTATAAATGTTCAATAGCCTGCTACGAAACCTATCGTGAAAAAGGGGTCAAGTGCGTGTCGGACTCGCTCATGAAGGGTTCCGTAGCAACTGATACACCATATACACAGACACGTCTTATAACAACTCTCTTTTTCGGTTAATGTTAAAAATAAGAAAAGGCATGCTCCGTTAGTTCGGCCACGTGAATAGAATGGCACATGAAAGATTGATGAACTGATACACAATGAGAATATGAATACGGATGAAACCAGGGAGATCTAGAATCGTTTGGTTACTTTCCGACGGGTACGTCAAAAGACTTTGAAACCGTCATGTTTATATGAAATAAATACATATTACATACATACGAGGGCCATTCAATAAATTTTTAGCCTAAGAAAAACTAAAGAAAATTTTGAGAAAGTAAAGATTTATTTTTCAACGTAGTCTCCTTTCAATTCAATACACTTGGACCAGCGATGCTCCAACTTTAACCCGTCAAAAAAATACGATTTCCCGAGGTCTTCAAAATAAGCCTCTGTGGCGGCGATGACCTCATCATTCGACCCAAATCTTTTGCCGGCGAGTGAGTTTTTCAGATTTGGGACCAAGAAAAAGTCGAGCCAAGTCTGGAGAATACGGTGGATGGGGCAGCAATTCGTAGCGCAATTCGATCAATTTGGCCATGACAACGGCGGAGGTGTGAGCCGGTGTTGTTGTCTGGTGTGAGCAAACGCGGCACCCATCGCGCCGACAACTTTTTCATACCCAATTCTTCGTGCAGAATATGATGCACTGTCCCATCTGCGATGCCTACAGTCTCAGCTATCTCGTGAATCTTCAGTCGCCGGTCTGCCAACACTAGATCGTGGATTTTTTTTACGTTTTCTTCTGTAGTAGCCGTTTTCGGTGCACCTGGGCGTGGCTCATCAAAAACCGACGTGCGACCACGAGCAAACTCGTGGAACCAATTTTTGACGGTCGCTATCGAAAGAGAGGAGTCACCGTACACAGCATCCAAGCGCTCTCTTCCAAAAACAAGAATCTAATCACCGAACGATATTGTTCTTTTTCCATTTTTGCAAAACCGACCGACACGGTCGCTTCCAAAGGCTGTCGAAACAAAACAAATGAAGGGAAAAGACTGAAAACTACTTGATAGACTTCAAAAAGTATTTACTGCACGATAGTAAAACTCTTTTGTAACAACAACGCCATGGGGCGATGAGGCTAAGTAATTATTGAAGGCCCCTCGTATCTTGCGTTGTGGGTAGAGACTATCGGGTGCAAAGTGGCACGATTTCCGCATGCCTAGCTTCCTCCACACCGATTTCGGAGACTTTTGACTTTACTCTTGAATGATACCTGAGCGTTGTGGTAGCGGAATATCAACCTATATCTCAATGGGTACCCACAACCAACCACGTTCGCATTGTATGTTTGCTTAATATTGTAGAACATTTTTTATTTTATCTGTAACGGTATTCGCAACGCACGCCATGAAAGACATTTTATAACTTACTTTTTTTACACATTGAAGTTTTAGTACTAATCCCTACTTTTTTCTAGTTACAAATATAGCCCGTGTTTATTAGGGATAATATAGTAGTTTTGGAGCCTATTCAATACAAAACAAACAAAGAAACAATTAATTATTTCCTCTATTTTATTAGTATAGTATAGAACCTTTCATCTGCCTTTAAGTAATGAACGTTCAAGAAGCTTGGTAAACCAGTAGGATATGTGACATTTGGCACTCAATATCCTCTGCTCTGCTATACATAAGTATCAAAATATAAAAATAATGTTTATCCCGTGCTTGGAATAAACTTTTTGCAAATTTTAGAGAAAGGAGAATGTTTTACCTCAGACAGGTATCTTAGAACTTTTTGTCTTTCGATGACGAATGATCAACCGTTTGAGCTACAGTGGAGAAATTTTATGTCCTTTTATTACCAATTACGTCGGTATATCCTATAGCTACGCAGCATCCTACGCAGTTATATGTAATGCTTTAAAATAAGTTAGTGTAAAAAAGAAATTAAAAATTGAAATAATGGAGTTAAAGCTTAGTTAGCTCGGCATCAAACGACGAAAGAGTGCAGGTTCAAATCCTGTGTAAGAAGAAATTTTTCTCCGTTTAGTGATAAATATAGTATTTATTAACTGTGTTTAACAGTTGCTATGGCCAAGATTTTAGTTATAATAAAATAATATTGCGACTACAAATTTAATGTAACTCATCCTATCTTTCAAGTCGGATCAGACTGCACAAGGTGTGCAAATTTAATTGTAATATGTTTGGTAGTTTAGGAGTCCATCGCGGACAAACAACGCGACGCGTTATATATATTGATTGAATCAGCGGTCTAGTCAGTGAGCCAACAAGCTAGCCAGCAAGTAAGCCAGCCAGCCAGCCAGCCAGCCAGCCAACCAGCTAGCAAGCCAGTCAGCCAGCAGTTTATTTATTATTTTTGATTGGTAGATAAATCCTTCCTTGGTGCATTTCATATTAAGAGTATGTTATTGTTTTCATACATTTTGATATCAAAAATGTAAAAGAATTGTCATAGAAAAGCGAGTTGATTTTTACTAAATTTTACATTATACTTATAGAATATAGAAACTTATGATGTCTTGCCGGTTCTTCCCTCCATACAGCCTTTTGAGAATTTTGCAAGTTAAATTCTTGGATTATTTACCTTAGAGTTTAATCTTGCAAATGAATTCTAAAGCAGTTATCCTCTAGCAATTGAACTGAAGTTTTGCATTTATACGTAACATTAACACCAGTGTAATAATAATACAGTTTTTCCTCCTTCGTCTGTCCCCATACATTATCTAAGTTGTTTCCTTTACAGCTAAGGTAATTAACTGAGATCTAGAGTACATAAGAGGTCTGACATTTAGGTAACCTTATTATGCTTATTCCTTTTCTTTTAATACAGCTACTTAAAAATGACGAGGTTATATGCTTGAAACCTATTGAAAATTAGTATTTTCGATTTTCTATTACAAATAATGTTACCCGGGATTGGATACATGCCCGGTTGGCAATAGGCTTGCCACCTATCACCTTGTGGGACTTAGTGTCCTCGTGTGGATGCCTTGGTTGTGCCTCTACCTTCCTCTTCGAAGATATGGGCGTGAAGAGATTTTACTTTGTGTATCAACATCATATACGTCATAGTACTATGATTTTGTTTTTCAAATAAATCTCCTGACGATAGCTAACTCAACAAAAAAGAATCAGCGAAATCTGCATATCCGTTCAGGCGTTTTTCGATGATCAAGAGAAATTTATACTTAAGAAGATAGATAGAATATAATTTATGTACAATATATTAATACAAAATTAATTTATCGTCTTATACTTAATGTAAATCTGTCTCTATATGACCACCTCGTTGGTCGAGTGGCTACCGTACACGCCTAACTACATCAACCAACCGCGAGGGTTCATTTCCCGACGGGGGTAGGCATTTGTGTGATAAACATTTAGATGTCTGCATTTCCGGGTCTGGGTGTTTATTAAATTTATTCTGGTATCTATTTAAGTATTTCTATGTATTAGAATCGTTAACTAACACAAGCATATAATTAGCTTTAGGTTAGATTCAATTTGTGTGACTTGTCCAGGGATATTTATTTATTTATATTTTACTAGCGGCCCGCTCCGGCTTCGCACGGGTATAAAATATACATATAAACCTTCCTCTTCACTTACTTTATCTATTTAAAAAACCGCAGCAAAATTGCATAGTTTTAATGATTTAAGTATACGAAGGGACATAGGGACAGAGAAAGCGACATTGTGTACATGTTCACTGTCTTATCATACTTATAAAATAACATGTCCTGACTGAAAAAAGTATCTTCACGCCCATATTCCCGGGAGAGGTAGGCAGAGGCACAACCAATGCACCCACGACAAGCCGAAGATACTAAGTCCCACAATGTGATAGGTGGCAAGCCTATCGCCAACCGGGCACATATCCTATCCCGAGCAACATTTTTTTATTAGAAAACTGGTAAAACCCAATTTTCTTAATGTTGCCCGACTCGGGATTCGGACCTCATGCAGTCAAGTGCAACAACTGAACGGCTAGACCACGGAGGCGATATGTCCTGATGTCCTGACTGACTGGTTCATCACCGCCGAGCAAAAACTGTTAAAGTTACAGCCGTAAAATTTGGTGAGTGTCGTTGTTTTATTGAGGAGACACCCACTAATGGACGGAATTCCGTAAATTCTACCCCTAAGGGGGGTGAAACAGGGGTTGAAAGTTTGTATGGAAGACCGCGATTTTTTAAGTTAGAAACATGAAATTTTATTTTAAGGCTACTTTTTAAAAATGAGTAGATACGTATTTAAGCCTTTCTCCAAATTCTACCCCTAAAGGGGTGAAATAGGGATTCAACGTTTGTAAGAAACTCCTAATTCATGGGCTATTGAAATAAATAAATACGTTCAAAACAGGAACAATTATTTATACAGTTTTTTTTTAACTCAAATCTAGTTCATCAAATATATTTTAAAACTGCCACTTTAATAATATATAAAACATTTAATATATAAAACTGCCACGCAAAAGCCTCGGATAACAGCTAGTCCCATTCAAAATTAGGAGCCCGAAAACACAGCAATCATCGATATGTAGTACCTATTAGCGTGAACTAGTGAGCATGCCCCCTTTCCAATTCCAAATCATACCACGTGCCTCCGCATCACAACCGTGGCCCCAAATACATTTCAATTTAATGAATTAAGTGTTCCCTCTGTAAAATGCCCGCGAGGTCAAGTTTATACTATAAGGTAGGTATATTAGTATGTGACGAGATAGCTCCGAACTAAAGTATATTCACGCCCGTATTCCTAAAGATTTTTATTTTATGATATTGGAAGGCAAACAAGCAGACGGATTTCCTGATGGTAAGAAATTCACAAAGCCTAGATACACCAAAGGTGGTAATGGTGCGTTGCCAACCTGATGCCGAGATGTTACGCTTCGAGCAAAAGCAAGTTTATCGACCTTATCCTCCAACCCGGAACACGTCAATGGCAAGCACTGACGTTATGGCGGCAGGAATAAGTAAGGCGGTGGTACCAATCCAGACGAGTCGCTGCAAATCTCTACCATCTGGTCAGATGTCTCAGTGTTAGTCACGGTAAGCCCATGCTCGCCTTTTAGGAGCTGCCAGGCAAGAACGCAGATGGTCTATTCTGCAAAGTAGCCCGAACCACCACGGGGCAAAATAGAAAGGTACAAACAGAACACCCATAATTAGACGAATGTATTTTTGATAGGTGGCAAACCTATCGTTAACCGGGCATTTACGCAATCCAAGCAACGTGTTTTTTTTATTGGAAAATTTAAAAAACACAGTTCGTGTTATCCGAGTGGAATTCGAACATGGCACTCATGTAGTCGACTCTAAAAACTACTAGACCAAAGAGAGACAATTAGACATATTATAATAGCAATCCAAAATGGATGCTGCAATTACAACACTACATAGTATAAAACAAAGTCGCTTCCTCTGTCCCTTTGTATGCTTAAATCTTAAAACTAAGCAAAGCATTTTGATGCGGTGTTTTTAATAGATAAAATGATTGAAGAGGAAGGTTTATATTATGTATATTTTATACTCGTGCGAAGCAGGGGCGGGCCGCTACTATTATATATTTTCCTAAAATATACTCAATATCATGGTATCAAATTAAATTAACTTGATATTTTCTTGTGAGATTTCATACTGTATCATTAAAATAAATAAAATCCGCATTGTGGTTTTCTAGTCGTACTTAAAAAACCTAATTGTTTCTTTATCGGAACCACCTTCCGTATTCGGAATCGCATCAAAATCGTATCTTCCTTACAAAAAAAATTCATCAAAATCCAACTATATTTAGTGGAGTCATCTCGAAATACACATACGAAAAACATACAATCGAATTGAAAACCTTCTTATTTTGTAAGTAACTTTAAAAAAATCAGAAACGACCAATACAGGGATGTTATGTACCTAACAGAAGTGTTATGTAAACACTCTACTCTAATATTTTTTTTAATTGAGATATAATTGTTTGTTTGTTTGGACTGAATATTCGAAACTATTGAATCGATTCAAAAAACCTTTACCATTAGAAGCCTAGGTTATCCCTTAAGAATAAACGTTATTTCTAGAAAAAAACTAGAAATTTGTTAGACCACACGAAACTTTCTTCTAGGAACTATAAAAAATACAAAAAATCTATCTACCAATATAATCTAGCTACCAATATTTTCCACGTCACAATAAGTACTTATAACTTCTTAGGACTACAAATATAAGTAAAGGGTGGGATCAGTTCTAAGAAATGAAAACAAAAGGACTCTATAAACTTTCCCCATGCTGGTTCAAATCTCATAGAATATACCATCTGCATACCTCGCAAGAGGCGAAGGTAAAATTGGTCATTATCGACAGGACCATTGGTTGTAGAGAGCCGTGCTTCATCTCGTCGAGGTAGGTTTCCACAGTCCAACCTATTCTTACCGCCATAGTGACAGTGTCATATTCTGGTCTGGAGGGTAGGGTAGCCGGTAGACCAGCACATTGGCCTAATACCACACAAAACATCAGCAACATGTATGGTGGGTATAGGCCAACTTGTCTCTTACCATCAAAAGATGCTTGTTCACTGGACTCACATATAAAAAAATATTCACCGTATACATAGGGTTGCCAACTAAGTAGTTTCTTAAAACTGTATGACTGTATGAAACCGTTTTAATTTTTTTTTATATTATATTATACATTTGCACAGTAAAACAAAAATTGAGCATACAAAATTTTGTTTTCAGCATCATCAAGACGAACACAAAGTCAGTGCAACATAGAGAGGCGCCTCAAGCAGTTTTTGAAAATGATATTAAATTGAGAATTATTCTTCGGTTAACCTTAGGTGGGCCGTAGTCTACATATTAGGGGATACGCGTGTGAATACATTTACTGAATTGATAAGTTGAACGAAAAGCTCTAAAATATGTAATTAATACTTTAAAAAATAAAATCCTGTAAATTTTCTTAGATAGTGTTTTTTTTACTTTTCAGACATTTACAGTTTGTATTTGAATAAATGGAATGTCGTTCTGCAAAATTTTTCAGTGTTGTTCCAAATCAAAGATGAATAAATGGATTCCTTATTCAAACTTCTGTCCCTTAAGAGGTATACGTTCCATCAACCAAATTTCTTGTAGCCGTAATAAACTGAAATATATTAGATTGTACAAAGTTGATTCTTCGACAGTTTTATTTAAATAAAAACTAAGAAGTAGACAACCCTACTTAAACATAACCAACACCATAATAACACAAGTTCATGTACCCAACTTCATACTTAAGTGCATACGTACCGAGGTGATAATTATAAAGGAAACAGAAAATTTGATGGTACGTATATGGTAGTATCGAATTATTTTTATATTACAGACTGCGCAATACCGCCATCGTGATTGTGAAGTCATGCTGAATTGTGTATTGTAAACTGAACATAAAGACATGCGAATTGTGTGGACACGAAGAAATCGTGCAATGGGCGAGACTGTTGTCATTGTCTCTGTTGACTATTAGATATGTATTTATAAACTTACTTTTCTAGTTAGATCGTTATCTGACGAATAAAATATAAGACGAGCAAAAGAGTTTTGGTGCCATCGAGAGAAAAGATGGTCGAAGTTTTTTCATAATTATTGAATTTCGTGTTAATAATGAGTGAAATTAGTCAATTTTGGTGGCATTTTGTACAATTTTGTTCAATGAAAGTGTACAAAGGAAATGATCATGAAGAAATTAGCGTATCGTGTATTTCCTCGTTGCCGCCAAATCTCATTACATGAGCTTGAGTAAACAGGTCACAGCTTTACCCAAGAGCCTGACATGACTTCCTGACGACTTATGACTGATGACTAATTAAAATAATTGTAATTGATATAAAATTTGATGCAAATTTCTACTTGACTAATGGCTAAATACTAACGTGAAGGCCAAAACCTAAAGAAAAAAGAAAAGACGAGCAAAGTGAAGCGCCAAGGCACCACCTAAATAACTGTTTACCTTGTGACAACAACTAACACAACAAAAAAATAATTAAAACGAAATTGCTGCATCCGTTCAAGCGTGATGCGATGACTTAGGGAAACGAAGATTATTTTTTGACTGACTCCAAAAAAGGAGAAGGTCCTCAGTTTATGTTAACGTGTTTTAGTTTGGAGGCTTAACATCCTCATGATGGCAACGCACCGCTGGCGCCTTTTGGGGACGTGAACCTCTCATCGTCAAGAAATCCGTTGGCTTCTTTACCTCAACATATTTTATAGAACTAACTCTAAATTCATAATCCTACTTCTGCAGTCGGGTAAGCAAGTCATGTTCTAAGTGTTTTAAATTATTATTTCAATTGAGTCTCAATTAACTGAGAGGTTTACAAGCAAATTGATTACTTCTTCCTTATTGAATCCAATTGAAGATATTTGGACTGCATAGGGCAGAAAGCAATGCTACCCATTGGTAAGAGATAATTACCTATACACAATAGGTGTATTTGTATAGGATCATAGGCTTAACATAACCACAAAACAGATACGCACCTGTAACATTTGTAATGTCATTAAATAATGTCATTAAGATCAGGAGAGCCGTGTATATGTCGTTTTAACGAAAAAGTTTAAGAATAAATATACTTGAATAGTTCCTAAATGGTAAACTGTTTCTAGTTTTACAACGTAGATAAAGTTGAGTACTCCCACCATGTGAAGTTGGGTAAAACGTCACATTTCGTGATTTTCCTATATATAAGCTTATCTCTGCTATCGCTGACTCTATAGATTTAGTTGCGTCACTTATTTAAGTGGGTGTGTAGGATCTCTTTTTAACCCTGAGTCACCTGATAATGATGTGTACAAATAACTCGTTCTAATTGTATCTGAAGCCAGCTAATTAACGTTTGAAATTCATGTAAGGTTTTGCGTATGAAAAATTGCTCTTTAGCGAATAATTTAACATACAGCTAATGGTTTACTTAGTGGTAAGTATCTATACATGATGAAGATGTACGATAAGTTCTTTAAAGAATGGTGAGGATTTACAAGTTCAAGTATATCTGATCAGATCTGATCAACATACTTGGGAGCAATGAATAGACGATTAGTTATGTGATCTTCGCAGGGAAGCTTCACTCCGTAATATAATGTCCGTAATCCATGTAGGATTCTGGCGACGTAAATCTTGAAGAATCTTACTTCAAAGCCAGTAGTCTAAACCATCTCTAAAGTCTTTTTTTTTAGTTCTTGGCATTAGCGTTAGCATTTGCCATTAGTCAAGCTCAAATTTGCATCAATTTGACAGATTCATCTAAATCGAATGTATATTATTAAAAATTAGGCATAAGTCGTCAAAGAAAGTCATGTCAGGGTCTTACAGTAGCCTCATTACTTAAGCTCATTCAATGAGATATGGCGGGAACGATTAAAAACACGATACAGTACATTCTTCATGATTATTTCATTTGAGCACTTTCACTGAACAAAATTGTACAAAATTCCCCCAAAATTGACTAATTTTACTCAATATACACACGAAATAGCGACTACGACCATCTTTTCTCTCGATGGCGCCAAAACTTATATTTATCTAGTCATAAAAGTTTTTTTTTCAGCTACGTTCAACCTTAGCTACATATTTTAACATTCAATTTTACTTGCGTTTTGTACTTATTTAGATATTTAGTGATCGTAGGTAGAGATAGTTAACCTCAATAATGAAATAAACCAGACTTTTTTCCAAATTAAAATTGTATTCTTTACTTCTTAAAATAAGTAAGCATGTGGTTGTTTGAAACTGTGGAGACTGTAATAAGACAGGGAAACTTATTTTGGGTCATAAGATAGCGAATGTGAATGCGGCTCTCCTGACGATAAGGCAGAAGTTACTGGTGAGATATTTCATGTCTGGAATATTGAAAGAATCCAATGGAATAGGATAATGGCAAACAATATTGCAACGACGACTGGAATAAGTAAGTAAGATAGTGGTGGTAGCCAATCCAAGTGCGATAGTGAGTCAGACAGCACTCTAACACCCGGTTATGTCTGACTACACCAGTGGAATGATCCAGTTACTTTAATCATATCATTATGTTACGTTGACTGGAATTGATACTTGAGACTGTTGTTGGTGCTGGAATCGGTCTGATCTGGGACTGATCCCTGCGAGCTACCGCTCTATCACTAATAATGGCAGATTACACTGGCGGAATAATCCAATAAGTAAAATTATAATTTAACACTACCAGAGCGATGGGGTCGTTACGTCCCGATATTGATATATTGTTACCGTCACATCTTGTTGTAACAGCAATTACATTAAAGTTATTTTAAATTCGTCAGTTGAATGACTATTCACACATTCACTTTATAAAGAGGACAATGAATAAAAATAATAATAAATAAAATAAATAAATATTCCTGGACAAGTCACACATTTTGAACCTAACCCCAAACTAAGCAAATTATATGCTTGTGTTATGGGTGTAAGTCAACGATTCTAATACATAAAAATACCTAAATAGAAACCAGAATAAATTTAATAAACACACAGACCCGGAAATGCAGACATCTAAATGTTAATCACACAAATGCTTGCCCCCGTCGGGAATCGAACCCAAGCTCAACCAACCCAAGTCTCGGGATCCAACCCGAGCCTCGCGGTCGGTCGATGTAGTTAGGCGTGTACGCTATCCACTCGATCAACGAGGCGGTCAAAGCGAAAAGAATATTCTGTTAGCGATATTAGGGCTGCATCCGACACTTATATAAATACCGATATATCGGCGACATTTTGGCGATATCACAGGTTTTGGAATTGTCTATAATAATTATGCCGATACATTGTAAATTTTGCGCTATCCTCATTGAGATATAAGTACTAACGTTAGTACTTATATCTCAATGGCTATCCTACTAACATTATAAATGCGAAAGTTTGTGAGTATATTATATGGATGTTTGTTACTATTTCACGCTCGAATGGCTGAACGGATTTGTCTGAAATTTGGAATACAAACAGATTGTGACCTAGATTAACATACAGGCTACTTTTGATTCCGGTCACACAACGAGTTCCTGTAGAATCGCGGGCAAACCCGCAGGCAACAGCTAGTAGAAGATAATCCACCTGAAACCGCCACAGCAGCGCTTCTTTCTTCTAATCTCTGATTTGTTATCAATTACTGACATTAGGAATTAAAATAATATTAAGTTATTATTTCTGTTTTTAAGCCCTCGTCTGTTTTTTTTAAAACCTTCTGTTCTCAATGTCTATATATGTATATAACTTATACTTTATTGTAAATATCGGTATACTTTATTATAAACAGAGGTGGATCCCTAGATATAACAAGAAAATCCCCACGATGATAGCAAGAAAACTATCAAAATATGTACATAATGAAATAACTTTTTAACTCGTGAAGATTAATTACATGAGAGATCGTTCAATCTTTTTTAGTACAAGATTAGTCAGTTTCATAATTGCGCAGTAGGGGTTAATGATTTATTACCTCACGTGGCCTCACTATGAGATTTAAAGCCAAGTGTTTAGCCCTTTTTCTGTAGGCATTTTTTATCGTTGTGCCTATTACAACCTACATCATCGGAACCTACATCGACTTACACCGAGCTGGTAATATAATGAAACGTATTTTATAATACACTAAGTGTTAAAAATCATATTAAAAATGGTTTACCAAAAATATTCTGGACATTACTTATCAGCATCCAGTAAATGTAACGATTAAAATAAATAAAATCTTCACCTTTATTTAACTATGCTATATCTCATAAACTTTAGTTGCAAACCAATTTGCAACAAAAGTTTTCACTTTCTTATTTAAAAATGAGAGAGGGGTACATACAAAAATTTTACCACACTGCAAATATTTGTCTTACAAAAGATTGTCTTGAAAACTTGGAAAAATGGTTTAGGAAGTCTTTATGTCATTTTTAGGACCTATCTATACACATCTCTCATGAATAGATTTAACAAAAAAAACAGTTTCAGCTGAATTTAGAACGCGCCCTTTAAGGCGCTTTACGTTCCAAATATGCCGAATCGTTGTCTCGAATATCTAAAAGTAGACCATTGAGAACGGATTAACATGAACTTTCATGTATACTAATCGTTCTCAAAATTCCTTAGATAAGTTTGGAAACCAAAATGCCATTAAATACATTTGACGCCGCGCCGCCTAGAGACAACAAAGGTGGTAATGGTACGTTGCCAACCTTAGAAGCCTCGAACAAAAGTAAGTTTACCAGCTACCTTTCTCTCCGAACCGGAACACGTCAACGGCAAGCGCTGACATTATGGTGACAGGGATAGGTAAGACGGTGATACCAATCCAGGCGAGTCGCTGCTAGATCCTACCACCTAGTCAGATGTCACGGTGTTAGTAACGGTAAGCGTATGCTTGTCTTTTACGAGCTGCCTGGCACAGGAAGGCCGATGGTCTATTCTGCTACATAGAACAATTCGGAAACTTTCACATAAAAACACACTTTTTGAAGTTACCTTCTCTGGAAAGAATAATTAATTGCATTAGTATTGAAAATAGGTTAACAGAGAGAAATATAGTTAATCTTAATAAATTTAAATTAAGTATAAGCTCAGTTTTTTCTAAAACCGCTTTTTTAAATTAATGAAAACATACTGCACTGACAACATATAACTTCACTGTGACATATGGATATACAGAAGAAAGGACAAGTATATTATATTACACTAGCTGTAGCAGACGTTGTTCTGCTATATTTTTAATGTGATTTTTGTAAAAAAAATTCAGGATGAGTCACCCTAATCACTAAAGCGTATGAAAAATAGATATCGGCCGATTCTCAGACCTACTCAATATGCTCACAAAATTTCATGAGAATCGGTCAAGCCGTTTCGGAGGAGTATGGGAACGAACATTGTGACAAGAGAATTTTATATATAAGATATATCTTTTGAGGAAAGGACCGACAGGCAAATCGAAATATAAAGTGTTCCGGTTTTTTGTAATTCGGCTAGGGAATCTTAAAAACATGCCTTTCTATCTTTCTTTTTCTACTATCTGAGAGACTTCCAGACTTGCAAATATAATAAGATAAAACAATACTAAAAGATAACAAGAGTAATCAAAAAATCGTCAAGATAAATTGTCAAGTTGAAAATAAATCATCAATGTCTGCTGAAAAAATCAAGCTTTGAACAAGCGTTGTTCGAATCAGTTCCAATGCTTCAATAGTTTTCAATAAATGAATTTTCAAAATAATATTCATACCTGCTACTAAACTAATTGATTAATAATATAAGTGCGACAATCTGTAGGTTTGCTAGGTAGGTACGCTTTGACAACTACGTAAGAAAATAAAATCAACCAACAAATCGTTTCTCTAACTACTCTGTGCAAATTCTAGTCTTTGTGAGAAAGGGGATGAAACTGTGGATAAAATGAGGTCGACGTTAAACAAAGATTATTATTCGACGCTTACAAACACGCGGGTAATTGGCTATGTGAATAGACATAAGACATCATTACAGATATGGCAGATATTATACTAGTGTCTACATAGAAATTAATCCCCATTTCGTGTGGTTCTCTCTCGTATCACGCCTTATAGGATAAACCAAAATTGCTAATTACTCTATTTATTGTTGTTGGCAGAAAAGGGTCTTTATGAAAATGGATAAAACAATACTTTTATTCTTTTCATACAAACTTTTAGTAGGCGTTAATATCAAGCTATACGAAGCTCGATGGGTCGGCTAGTATTTAATTAAGTCCTTCATTCTATTTACAACCTTCTGTTTTTTATGTTAAAGGTCAGCGATTAAGCACACGGCTCTCCTGATGGTAAGTGATAAACGGTAGCCTATAGACACTATAGCTGTCCTGTGGATAGGATATCAGGGCTATTGCACAAGTCTACCCTCCAAAACGGAATATGACAGAGTAATAACGGCCACAGGAATAGGTAAGGCGGTGGATCCCTACCCGGACCAGTACCACCAGTGGTCTTGCTGATTATACCCTAATACCTCTTTTCGCTTATTACGAGTTGGCTGGCAGCGGCTGGCGGCTGGCACCTAGTAGACCCGGACCAACAACGAGAAAAAATGTGAGCGAACGACTCTCATTTGAACTGACATTTGACAGTTGAATATCCTGTGGCTAAAATTCAATTTTATATTAATCTAACCAAAAGGTATTGATTCAGGGTCTATGCAGAAGAAGATTGATCGGATACCCCGTGTTGATCCGGCTCCTTTGCATAAACCATCTGTCTTCCTGCTAGACAGCTCGTAAAAGCCGAGCGTCGGCTTAGCGTCACTAACACTGTGACATCTGACTAGGTGGTAGAGTTTCGCTGTTACTCGCCCGGATTGGTATCACCGCCTAGCCTATTCCGGCCGACGTCACGTCAGTGCTTGCAGTGATTCGAAGGATAAGGAGCCTTTCAACTTGCTTTCGCTCGAGGCCTAGCGTCCCGGCCACAGGTTGCCAAGGCACCATTACCGCATTTGATGTCTCTAGGCGGCGCTAATTTTTTACCAATATTATTACCATACCTATTTATTTAATATACACATTAATGAAGTAATTTCTAAGGCTTATAAGGCATTAGGCTTTGGGATGCGCCTCTCTTCAGATTTTAACGATGTTAAAAAACTCAAGATTTTGTGCTGTACATTAGTACGTAGTCAATTAGAATACGCTTTATAATAATAATAATAGAAACCTTGTTATGCTATGTAACTATATAGACCGCATTGAAGCGCTTCAGAGAAAATGTATAAGGTTCATATAAATGTCAACGCTTAAAATATAGTAATAGATCTGATGACCTTGGCAGAAAGAATCATCTGCTTCCCTTGGTAAAAAGTCGTGAAGTTGCTGACCTTATATATTTATTAAAAATAGCTTTGGGCACTATTGACTGTCCCAGCCTATTAACAAAGTTATCACTCGGGTCCCCATTAAGTGCCTGCGTCAAATTTGCATTTTAGATGTTTTGAAATGGTTAGGGAATAATTTACACGAATTGCTTTAATTATCAGTATGCAAGTACTAATATAATATTCATTTATTGCGCTTTCGTACACAAACATGACATAAACATTCACGCAAACGCCCTGCGCCGTCTAAACGAAATAGCAGGCGGAGGCATACATTTTCGCTCGCCGTAGAAAGAGAGGGGATACTTCCTCTCCTACGCCGCGCCGGCTGTTAACTCTTCATCC
>NJDC01001104.1:0-11759 GCA_002245475.1 Calephelis virginiensis
AGATTTCTACCAGCTGACCCGTAAAAAGGAAAAACAGAAACAAACATAAACGTAAAATAATAGGGATTTAGACCAGTGTAACTGTTTTACGGCTTGTGTGGTCTTGTCTTGATTTTATTTAATCAAATCTCTCTTTCACTGGAGATAAGCTTACCCTGCTTACCCACCCATTGTACTGCAATTTCTGTATATTATATAGAACTTTGTCATAAAAACAATGAACTTCAAAACACCGTAGATTTTGTTGAATATTATAATGCTTTTGAATTTTGTAACAGTTCATGCATATGAATGTTTAAATAAAAAAATGGGCAATCATACTGACTACAGGAAAAAAAACGAATTTTCGATATATTATTTCAATATCCCGAGTCTAATTTTTATATCAAGAATCAGTATTATTTCAATCCAATCTATGTCACACCTTTCATTTCTATTACGATCTGCCCTAAGTACTGTCTATTGTTTTATCTCTATATTATATAATATCTGAAAAGTGGTAGCCCTAAACGCGTGACGTACATATTGGAAAATAAGACCGTCATTTTAAATTTCAATATTTTGCTTCAAGGTAACTGATGAATAACTCTAGATATCAAGTATGTGCTAAATTAAACGAAATATGATTTACATAGCCGGTGTCGCTCGAGGTCTTGGTCATATTTCCGTCGTACCCTAGGTTGATTCCCAGGTAAAAATTACAGGCGAAGGCATATCAAGTAGCTGGTAAATCGTATCAAGTTGTTGTGTCTGTGGCCTAGCGGTTCGATGTTGGACTTGACTTCTGAGATCCTGTTTTATCGTCGGATCGAATATCAAAACGTGAAAACATTTTTTCAATTTTCAAAACAACTTTGACTGATATTTGAAATGTTCCCGTTTGGCTATGGGGTCGCCACCCTGTGGGACTTAAGTGTCTTTGGCTAGTGGGTGACCTGGTTTGCGCATCTATCTACTTTTTTAGTTACTTTTTTGAAGTGGCTTTTCTCTCAGCTGGGTTCCACTGCTTTACTACTAGTCTCTACCTTACTCCTTGATGATGTCATGCGGAGATCAGACAACGAACTAATAGGTAACAGAATTGAAAGCATTACTATTGCCCACGGATATCTGGAACATAAGAGATTTTTGTATAATAGGGTTCTTTACAATTTTTAGTAGTTTAAACAATAGATGAATATAATAGGAGAGCAGAAGAACGACTAAACTTCAATACTCAATAATTTTATTTTTCCAGACTATATTGCGAGGTATGGTCGCATGGCAGAGCAAGCAGCTCGGCGCAAGTTCTGGCAGATTTTGTCTGCTGTTGAATATTGTCATGAGAGGCGAATAGTTCATAGAGATCTCAAGGTAAGAACTCCTCTTCTTATGACCTGAAAACATACGGCTTGACGGATCTATGGACCACCGGTCGGAATTAAATTCCTTACGGTTTTTTTCGTACTATAGGAAGAAGTGTCAAGCAAATCGCAACGTAATAATTCAATAATTGAAGTCGATTTTTTGCAGTTTTGCTACGTTTTAATTTATAAATCAATGTCTCGCTCCAATTCATCTCAGTAGGCGTACTTTTGAACCTCCATTTCGAGCAAATTTCTAATTGAAATCGAATTTGTGTCGTTTCTTGCTGTTTAATGCAATACTAGCTAATTATCTACATTCAGTTCCAAAAAAATCAACGATTCCGATATAATAAATGATTGTTTACAAATTTACGGAATGACACAAATCCTCTAAAGTTTGTGTATCGCACGATATGAAATTTGGCTCTAATAAAAAAATCGTGAGATTTTTTTGTTAATTTGTTACACATGTCACGATTTGGTTTACTCTAAAAAATACTCTAATTAAGAGTACATACCTATTTCTTATTGATGGTGTACAATAGAGTATATTTGTATTGTATTTTACTTTAGCAAATTATTGACACTAAAAGTTAACGTTGTGTATTAATAGAAATAATATTACTCTATGCAGTTTGATTGGTGGTAAGGGACGGCGTTATTAAAATTAATAAAACGGTTAGCGAATAACCGTTGTGAAGATTAAAGTATTATGTTTTTACGTTACTTATTACTTAAGTATTAGAATTTTTTATTACGTTCAAGAAAAATGAATAATTGATATTGAAGTTTTTAGACTGTGACTGAGAACCTTGTTGCGAACACAACCAAGGTTAAATTTTGGACTTAAATTGTTTTGGAAACATTACGATTATGATTGTGCAACGCAAGTGTAGAGGTTTTTTTAGATTTTTTTGTCTAAATTAAATATTTTTTTGGGATTAGGCACCTACGAGTCAAATGGTTTGGTAATATTGACTACTAGATCATTCATTACTTTTCTTTTGAAAGTACTAGCGGGTTAGAGTAAGTGATATAAATGTTTCTATTTATATCTTCAGAGAAAGCTGTAGCAAATGCTGCAATATCTTATTTTGAAAAAAAAAACGTTAATTTTTTTTGACTTGGTGTAATACATTTCGTTATTCTTAAAAACGATTAATAAAAACTGGTTATATTGCTAAATAGTTGTTAACAATATATTTTTATACAAATACATAAAAATAAAACTCTGGCATTCCAATTATTGTGTAAAATACTCAAAATTCAACTTTAAAATTAATTCACACTTAGCATTCTTAAGTATAAATTATTAATAAATCTATTTTATTGCCATCTTCATCCGAAAACAACAAAATTTGATAGCATAATGTTAAAATTAATATATCCATATCCCCGAAAGGGTAGGCAGAGGCACAACCAGGGCACCCACAACTAAGTCCCACAATGTGATAAGTGGCAAGCCTATCGCCAACCGGGCACATATCCAATCCAAAGCAACATTTTTTTTTATTAGAAAATTGAAAAAATCCAAATTTTCTTTTTGTTGCTCGACCCGGGAATCGAACCGGGGACCTCATGCAGTCAATTCCAACACCTGGACCGCTAGACCACAGAGGCGACTGAGTTTATTTGACCAAATAAAATTTAATTAGCCAAAAATACTATCTTGCAACAAAATATGTTCATACTTTGTGACAAAATAAACTTTTCTGATTCAGGCGGAAAACCTATTACTGGACGCGAATATGAATATAAAAATCGCGGATTTTGGGTTCAGCAACTACTATGCGACTGGGGAGCTCCTGGCGACATGGTGCGGGTCGCCCCCCTACGCTGCGCCTGAGGTTTTCGAGGGGAAGAGGTATACCGGTCCTGAGATCGACATATGGGTATGTTATTGCTTTTAAGGAATTTATATTAAACATTGTTATACATATAAGAGGGATACACTGTTCTAACCGACTGTCAAAAAAGGAGGCTCCCAACTGTTTCTTTTTTCTTTTATGTGTGTCACCACAGAACTTTGAGATCGTACTGTGGTTTTTGAGTTACTTATTATTTCGTATTTTCACCTAGATGATACCATAATATAATTGGAGTAAACCGACTGGTTTAATATCTTGAAATTCGGTTTAGTATTAAAAATTTCCATGTATTTAGGGATGCAAATGATTGAGTCGGTTTTTACAGTTTTAATGAGTTGAATTATAATTTAAACTCGACAATAGCACTGTAGTTCGAAATTTTTTTTGCTAGGATTTACTATTTATTAATTCTGAGTATTATTGAACCAGATATATATATGTATCAGTATATCAGTATTAGTATAAGAAACAGATAAATGATCAAAGAATTCTTTTGGCAAAGGAATGTGATGACCCCATCGCAAGTGAAGTAATCTACCAATTGCGATACAGATTATTTAACTTGGTGCAAACAGTCAGAATAATAAGTAGACTTCTTTACTAATTATATGTATTCTTATCGCCATAAAGTCACCACTGTCTTTTTCCATGCTAGAGGGTAAGGAACCCGATAGAATTCAATACATTGTTCAATATTTCAGCCATACAATAGCAACGCTTTAGTAACATCTGTTATGTCTGTAAAAGAGATGGGCGGTTGTTATTGACCACGAGAAGAGCCACTTTTTGTCAAAACTTGCTAATAAAAAACATCGCCTACAGATAGTTGAAATCGATGGCAGAAAAATTAGGAAGAATAGGTAATTCGGTGGTATCAAACAAATGCAGACAATCACCTGGTTGTGATTGTCTGCACTGGTATAATAATCCAGTGACCTACCTACCTACAAAGGGCGATAGGGTTACATCCCCATGCTGGAAAATTTACTATTAGGAGATACGTCCACTTGTCTACATTCCGATAAATAGCTGTCACATCATAACATTGGAAAACTTCTTACCACTGGGAGATACGTCCAGTTTTCCGTCTATCTTCCTCTATAACAGGGCTTCCCAAACTGTGCGTTGCGATGCCCTTAGGCGACGTGGCACTGTCCCAGGGGTGTCACGTGTTAATGCTACCGAGTCGAGTTAGTTAGCCGAGTCTAGGAACCAGTTACTAGACTCGTGCTTATTATAATTTGTAACTTTTTTTGGTCCACGGGGTGCGGGCTGGGTTTATAGTGCTTGTACTATATAAATAGTAAGTATTTGATCCGGAGGAGCCCCGCTCTGACACTGAGTGGATTTACTTTAAAAAATAGCACGACCTAAAGGTGTCACAGCACAGATAAGTTTGGGAAGCTCTGCTCTATAACATGTCACTCTAACGATTGCACGAAGATGATGCAATTATAACCTCGCCCTACTTCCACTAGGTCCATGTACACAAAATTAGTGATTTGAGATCTGTTTTTTTTCCCATGATAAAACAATAGCATTTCGTCAATATTGAGATTGTAGAGGAATTTTTGTATGTGATAAGATGTTAATAAGCCCACGGCTCTCCCGATAGTAAGAGATAATCGCGGCTTGCAGACACGGTATATATCAATATTATAATGTTAACGCTGTAAAATGACAAATATGTACTTTATGTTTTCTATGTAAACAAAATACATTTATAATTGGCAGAGTAATTGCTTAATAAATATGCAAAATAACCCATACATACATCACTACATAGTACAAAATAATGTCGCTTATTTAGTCCCTAAATCCTTTTTTATGCTTAAATCTTTAAAACTACGCAACGGATTTTGATGTGTTTTTTTCAATAGATAGTGTTACTTAAAATAAAAATATTTCAGTCGCGTCAACAAAATATTAAATTTTAGATAAAAATAATAAAGTGTCTTTCATGTCGTCGTGCTGGAGAATTGACGCAGTTTGACTAATTTTAGCAGACTGGTATTTGCGGTTTTGAGACGCACTGTAATATGACGTGAAAGCATTTTTGTATAAGAAAGCAAGCAAGCAGACGAACTTTCTAATATTTTATGGCAAAAGATCACCGTAGATGTCGTAAGTGGGTCGCTGTCCAGTGGCAGACGTGTTAGGTGAATAAAATTTTGCAAGTACCAACTTCCCTACCCGGACAAATTGCACCAGAGCACTCTACTACCAGTGGTCTTGTTAGTAATGACACATTTGACCTTTGCTGCTCTGTCTCGCTGAGAAGCTAAGGATCTATTCTACACAGGAGACCCGGGAACAGCAAGGGGAATACTTACTACTTTCAATCTATATAATGTTTCCGGAGCATATACAATGTCACGATTAACATTCCCATCGTGTTGGTCTGGGTCTGCTTAATGAGAGAGGCCCATTTGTACCTTTGCCAGGCAGCTCATAAGAAGCGAGCACAGGTTAAAATATAGTTCATTACCAAAAAGGCCACTAAAGTGCTTTGAGGCAACTCACCGGGTAGGGATTCACCGCCTTACCTATTCCTGCTGTCATAATGGCTTTATCATATTTCGGTCTGGAGGGTAAGGTAGCTGGTAGACTTGCAGAATAGACCTAACATTCCGGCTACAGGGCAGCAACGGACCCGAAACATCTGACGTCTATAGGCCACAGTTGTCGCTTACCATCGGGAAAGTCGCTTGTTCGCTATATTATGACTTATAAGTATAATACATAATAAGTCTAAAACTATTTTTTGTATGAATATTAAAACATTGTGCACATAATTAAATAATTACTTTTATAAATATTAAAATATTTGCACACCACAATCTGGTAGAATATGTTGGAAAGCTTAAATAATTTTGTAGCAACTTCAACACAAATAAATATTTATTTTCTTTCTTTCTTTTCTTTCTTTCTTACGACGTAAAGAAAGCAAACTGATTTTTTTTTAATTTTCAGAGCCTCGGGGTGGTGCTTTACGTGCTTGTCTGCGGAGCACTGCCTTTTGATGGTTCCACTCTACAATCTTTACGAGATAGAGTCCTGTCTGGAAGGTTTCGGATACCCTATTTCATGAGTGAAGGTAAGTGAAACTCTATGTTTATTGTTTAAAGAGGTAAAAGAGGGGGAAAGGAGTTTTTTTACTTTTACGCTTTTTGTACTTATTACAAGCTTCATAATTTATCTTAAACAATTTTATGTAAAGATTCGTGTTTTTGTACCGTGAGCTATCACCGTTTACAATCCTAGCCAATCAGAAGGAAAAACGACAAATTAAACTGCCAGGCCAGCAAGCCTCTAACCAACATTCAGCTTCATTGTAATCATCAGCTTGATTGTACTTTGTCATAAATTCGGTCAAAATGCAAACACGTATCCACTTAGTAAAAACATAAAAGTGGTTTTATTTATATTTAATCCTGTGGGACACGCGTATTTTTTTATGATATTGTAAGGTAAACAAGCAGACGGATTTCCTAATGGTAAGAAATTCGAGCCGCCTAGACACGCCAAAGGTGGTAACAGTATGTTGCCAACCCGAGGGCAGGGTGTTAGGCCTCGAGCAAAAGTAAGTTTCCTGATTATCTTACCCTCCGAACCGGAACAAGTCAATGGCAAGCAGGAATACACAAGGCGGTGGTACGAATCCGGGCGAGTTGCTGCGAAACTCTACCACCTGGTAGGATATCACGGTGTTAGTGACGATAAGCTTATGCTCGCCTTTACCGAGGTTTATCGAGTCTATTCTGCAAAGGAGCCCGGACCAACATGGGGAAAACAGCGTATAAAACTTTGCGTGTCCAGATGACGACATAAAAAAAAAGATGACTACATAATAAATGATAATAATTTTAAGTTTCACCAACTGGACACTAGTATGTCCAGTCTTCTGTATCAAGTAGGTGAATCACCCCGTGTAATAAATATCCACGTGGTCTGATTATTCCAAGATTAGACAAATCTTTTACCAAAAGACATTTTTTGTATTAAGACAACGAACAAACAAACCGCTTTCTTGATAACCAACAACCGTGTTCTATAGATACCATAGATGTTAAAGGTGTGTCGATGCTCTGTGGCCAGTGTGTTAGGCCTATTGCTCAAGTCTACATAGTCCGGTGAAGTTGTAAAAACCTCGCGGTTATATTAGCCACTAGCAGTTTCACGCAGCTTCGCTTGCGTAACTTCATTTTACTGCACCGATTTTGATGAAACAAAGCCTATGTCACTCAGGGATAATGTAGCATTCTAAGGGTGAAAGAATTTTTGTAATCGGTCCAGTAGTTTCGGAGCCTATTCATTTCAAACAAAGAAAAAATCAAACATTTCCTCCTTATAATATTATAGTTTAAATTACGAAAAAAGGCTCAAATCTACTAGTTGGATCGTAACACTATGCTGATAAGCAAGGCGTGAAACCCCTATGGTACCACCGCCTTACCTATTCCTTCCGTCATAACGCCAGTGCTTGCCGTTGACGTGTTCCGATTCGGAAGATATGGTAGGCCGTAAACTTATTTTTGCTCAAAGCCTAACATTCCGGCCTCTGCTTGGCAACGCACCATTACAACTTTTGGTGTGTCTAGGTGGCGTAAAATTCTAACCATTTGGCAATCCGTCTGCTCGTTTTCCTTCTAATATTATAAAAAAAGCTCTTGTCTGTTGCTTATTTGTTATCCAGTATTAAATTAAAGTGATTGTTATTTTTATATTCTGTTCAGACCGAAAGGTTTAGTTTATCTAATGGTAATTTGATAGCGTCATGTTTGAGTAGATAAGTGATCCTTAGATACTATAAATATAACTTAGATTTACGTCACATACCTACGTACTTTCTAGAAACTCATTCTCATTTGTTTACTAGATTTTCTCACATGTAATTTGTAGTTTTCCATCAACCATCTGTGAAATAATACAGTGATTTATAATAAAAATAAGTATTTTTCACGCCTGAATCTCAGTAGAGGTACAACCTAGGAATCATTAATAGGAGGTAGTTAGTCCCATAATGTGATATTTTTAATTGGGCAATTATCAAATCCGCATCATTGTTATTAGAAAATTTAAAAAGACACTTTTGAGGTGCCCAGTTCGGGACTCCAACCGGAGACCTCACTGAATCTCGTCAACGCCAAAATCGCAAAACTAAATACCAAAACGCCAAAACCGAACCACAGAGGTTAAATATTTAATTTCATTTTATACTTGTAATCAGTCGAAAGTGGTTGAATGATTGTCTCTCCCTATCAGGAAATCTGTGGTCAAACCTCTCAATACTGAACAAAATCGGTACTTAAATTTGTGTCAATTAAACAATTAAATGGCTGAATCAGTTTTACTATAAAAATAGATTTGACCTAGGATAGCCTATTTTTTGTCCAGGTATATAAATGGGTTTCCACAGTTCTTGCATATTAGGCTTAACCATACTGGTGCTCCAGGCTGGCGATTTTTTTATAACACTTAAGGTGTCTATAGATCACCGTTGTCTCTTATCATCCAGAAGGCCGTCTGATTGTTTCCTCTCTTATTCCATAAAAAAAAAACAAATATTTTAAATAAGCAAGTGATCAATCATAAATTAATTATTTTAATATTGTCAGTATTTCTCTATGACTTGATAAAATCACAACTTTCTTTTCCAAACTTCGTCTTCGACTACACGATTACGCCATAACGCCATTAAATCGTATAATTATTAATGTGTTAGCTATTCGCCCACTATCATAAAAGGCTCGATAAAAAATAATGAAATCGATAAGCTTGTACTTGCGTCATCGAATCACTCTCTAAAATAATATATAATATTTATCGCCCCGGGTTCGAATCCCGGGTCGGCCAACAAAAAGAAAATTGGATTTTTCCAATTTTCTAATAAAAAAAATGTTGGTCGGGATTGGAAATGTGCCCGGTTGGCGATAGGCTTGCCACCTATCACATTGTGGGACTTAGTGTCTTCGGCTAGTCGTGGGTGCCTTGGTTGTACCTCTGCCTACCTCTTCGGGGATATGGGCGTGAAGATACTTTACTTTACTTTTATATAATATTTAATTCATAGTCATAGTCAGTCGAAAAAATCGTAGGAATTTTACTGACAAGGTAAAGCTAATAACTACGGTCTCTTCGAAACATTATCGCGAAAAACTGGAGGTTAAGTGCGTGAAGTTTTAACGTTTTCAAATTTCGAGTCGGAAAGGCGCGCTTAAACGTAGTAAATGTATAGGTATTTTCGAGCAACAGCAAATTCGATTTAAATAGTTTCATCTATTACACGGTTTTTTGCATGAACATGACAAAAAATATTATTTTTTCATTTCGATTTCGATTTCGAAATTGTCAAATTTGCGCAAAACTAATATTATCCTCTCAATATCCCACCTTTAGGTTGGCAACATGCGACTCTGACATATTTTGGCCATTAAAATAATATCCTCTGCTGATATGTTTTTTTTTATTTTTTTTATTAACCTGAAGTAAATAATAAAGGAAATTGCATATGACAACCATACTTGCACAAAGTAATACATTGTGGTTTTATTGTTATAGCTGTTTGTGGTCATTTTAATGCAAGGCGAAGTCGTAAAGTTTTTAGACTTTAAGGAAAATCATAGAAACATGCTCTCCAACTCGGCCAAGAAATTAACATACCTTGTGTTATTCAACTACATTTTCACTTCTCGCTCTTTAGTCTTTTTTGTTAACATTATATTTTTCCAGTTTATAATAACTCGGTAATGCGAACCGACTAAATTTCCATTGTATCCAGTTTTTTGGAAAGCTGTTTTTTTTATTGAGTATTTTAATAATCCTTGTTGTAACCAACCTTTGTCATATTTCATCAAATCGGTTCAGGGGTTTAGAGGTAATAGAACAATAGATGACATACAGACTTTTGCATTTATAGTATTAATACGGATTTGTCTAATCTTGAGAAAATAAAGGGGAATGAAAAGGTAGATAGTAAAGTAACACACAAAAATACAATCAAATTTAAAACCTTTTTTTAGGGTTGCTTTGAAAGAAGACAAGTTTCAAAGGGTTATATATAAGAAAAATGGGATATTTCTTTAATATTTACAAAAATAAAATAAGTATATTCCCTTTTACGATATTATTTTTAAAACATTTTCGTTTATTTGCACTATTTCAAATGAAGCTAACGAAAGGATTATCCCGGGTCCGGGCTTCCGGGACTAGGTTAAGAGCCCTCAGATAAGCTACGAATTTTCTTTCACAAAATTCGTCGAAAAATCCTTTGCTTTTGTATCTATTCATGGTTTAGCAGTATAAGATTTTTTTATTCAAATTTGTCAGGGCTTGTGTGGGGTTGGAATTGGGAATTCCTGTAATGACTACCTCCTATTATATTATTTCTTTGAACAGATTTTCGAGTGAGATCTTTCAAGAAGTTAGCATTAACTACGTCGATTCAATGTTATCGTCTAAACGTCATCGGAACATCTAAAGTTATGCATTTTCGAATCGAGAAGTCGAAACTAATAATCATCGGAACATCTAAAGTTATGCGTTTTCGAATCGAGAAGTCGAAACTAATAATTAACGCAAATTCAGTACCCATTATTATACTACCAAGTTGAAGCTAGTTCGATAGTAATACATCTACGTCCTTTTGCAGGGTGTGCACATTTATTGTTTTGTTTCTATTCGAAACTGCAGCAATTAGTTGGAATGTCATTACTCATTAGTCATTTGACACTGCCTGCGTTAGTTTGTCAAGTTACAATTTGAAGAAGCTAAAACTTTTATGCAAATTTAACATTACGGCTTTTAAATTAGTAACATTTGGAGGCATTCACTTTAAAAACATAACTAATGTCAGTGTGGTCAAGGAGCCCAATCTGTAAGCATGCAATGAAAGGCATATTTCCCAAATTGTCGTGTAGTCTTTTAACCTAACTTAAAATAATCAACTGCGTCAATTATAATCGTCTTCCTTTACGATGTCGATTAAAAAGATTATGTAGTGAAAATGACAGCGTGAAAAAATGTTGGTATGTAGACGTTAATTTATAGTAAAGAAAATATCGTTGATCACTTACGAGAGTAGCCCGGATATGCTTCAGTTGTTACAGCACGCAACTGCTTGAATGTTAGTTAATTAATACATAAAAAAAAAACTTACAAGAGATGTGTCTGTAATATTCATATACACGAGGCTCGGGTTAGGTTCTCACCAGGGGCAAGTGTTTGTACGATATACATTTTTGCTCATATTTCAGGGGATGGGTGTTTAATAAAAAAGGGTTTTTTTATTAAACACCAAAAAAATCATCTATAAAGTTCATTACAAAATGATATCACACAATAGAATTTCTTACTCTGGGGTTAGATCAATTCGTGTAATTTGTCTAGAACACTGCTTCTCAAACATTGTTCTATCATATGCCGGTATTTTTTTATTTTTTATTAAACACCAAAAAAATCATCTATAAAGTTCATTACAAAATGATATCACACAATAGAATTTCTTACTCTGGGGTTAGATCAATTCGTGTAATTTGTCTAGAAC
>NJDC01001104.1:18132-31808 GCA_002245475.1 Calephelis virginiensis
TGTTTCAGTTTTTATATTTTTTTTCAAATTACTTTTATAGTGTCAAAAATAGTGATTTGGCGCTTAAGACATTTACTTAAGAGCGCAATATTTCATAGTAATCATGGAACAGGGGAGTGCGCTGATTGGCTCCTCTGGCTGACTAAGTATGGGGCCTTAATCAGTAACAGATAGTATAATCACATCTCTTTTAAGGTTATGTTACATATTCATTAAAACAAACTCTATTTACCTTGGTCATCGCATCACGCGGAAACGGATAATGAACGGAACGGAACTCCGCTATTTTTTGTTGTCAAATATTGTCAGAAGGACCATAAGAAATGAAAAGGGTAACTTTATTTATTCTATAGATGTAATATAACGACAGACCTCATTACACCGATGATGTTTAACGTGTACAATTATACATTATAATTATAGTGTAAATGGGGCGCAGGGTAAGCTATTACAAAGCGAGGTTTGGAATCAAAAGGCATGACTCGCTTTGCATAATTCTGTGCTTATCCCAGCGATGTTTCATGGAAGCGACAGTTGGATATGTAAGAAAAAGCTTGAAAGTAGGATAAATGCGGTCGAAATGAAAGCACTATGGAAAATCTGTGGTGTAACGCTCGCTGACCGCATTCGTAACAGTGAGATTCGAGAAAGAGTAGGGTTGAAAGAAAGTGTTGGTGTTAGAATGTGAAAGGGCATGCTCCGCTGGTTCGAGCATGTGGAACAAAGTACAGATGAAAAATTGACAAAGCAGATATACAATTCGAATATGGATGGATATAGATACCTGGGGAAACCAAGATTGACATTCCACGATCAGGTCGATTGGATACTATCCGAGGGTGGTGTTAAGTCTCCGAAATCGGCGTGTTAGTTTGAAAAGGTTAATGAATGTGAAGGAAGCCAGACAAGTTTGTCAGGATCGTGAGGTTTGGCACTCGATAGTCTCTGCCTACTCCGTTAGGGACTTGGCGTGAGAATGTGTATGTTATAATAATAGGGTAAATTAGTATATTTGAACACTCAAGTCTATTTTCGAATCCACTAAAGTGGATTCCACTATTTTTAGACTCATTCGTCACTTTAACCGAAACTATCTTTGATTGAGCGAAGTGATACTGAGATGGAAATATTTATATTAGTTTATTTAAAGCGTTTAAGATTTATATATCTCCCGAGCGTCATTCACAGTTCACACGTGAAAGTAATTACCTATAAATAAGTTTTGTGACGCTATTATTAAATTAAAGGAGGTTATCCATTGGACTGTTTGATTTTTTTACATGTTGGTTACGTGACTACGCCGTCAATAACAAATTGATTTTTATGGTTCTTTTTTAGAAACATAGATCATGATTCTTAGGTAGGCTCATATTGATTTTATCATGATCCGACTTGTGGTTTTTGAGTGATCGAGATAAAAGTATTAAGTGTAACTCAGAACGATTAGTAGGATGTTGATAAAATGTATGTTATCATTTTCGAATCATGACCTATCTTTCGAAAAAATAATGGTCAAATCGTGACGTGATACCCAATGAAATTGAAAGCGGTTTTTGCAGATTTACTGCGCTTAATTATTTTGTACTTCAACATTAAATGCTTTGAGCTTTCCTCAACTCTGAAGCTGTAACAATACTATAAATGGAAAACGCATTTGTTTGTTCTTAGAAATGAATATTTTTAAACCTCTTTAAAAAAGGTTTGTTATTATATTTGACTTCTGTATTCTGTATCGTTAATCGATTTCTCCAACGCTTTTGAACCGATTTTTTTTATTTGAAAGAGCGTGCTGCATTTGCTTGAAGACTATTAGATCCGTACAGGCATACATTTGAAATTCTGTTTCAAAAAATCGAAACGAAATTTGTTTAATGGCAAATCCACATAAATTCCAGACGGAAAATTACTGACTTATGTGGTAGGTTCACAGATTTATTTTGTTTTACGGCGTTTGAAATTTTGTTTGGATATTTTCTCGTGAAATTGTTCCGAACTTATGTGTCGGCCCTTTAAAGTAAAACTAAAAAACTTCATGGCTGTTATACTCAATATCGGGTATTCTTTTAACATATACGCGCACTTTCCAAATGGAATCCCGTTTCGATATTCCGAAACGAAATTTTCGCCCATACAAATCCACTCAATTTCCGCACGGAAAAATCCAAATGTATGTGGTAACTCCATACATTCGTTTGGATTTAGCGAGTTTGAATTTTTTCAAAACGGAATTCCGAATGTATGTGGCGATCCCAAAGTTATTCAAGATGATTAGTCCTTATTGTTATCAATTTAAACTAATTAAGAAAACACTTCAAGTACTACGACATTGAGACAAGTCATTATCGGTAGCCATTTACGTCATCGGGCGTCTACTGTCGCCTCGCCGATTATAGCAACAAGAAAAGTATGTACCTACTGATTGGAGATAATGTGTATATATATCTGCAAATGTTTTAGCTAATTACGACGGTCCATATTATTTATATAATTTGTTTATCATGTCTGTAGCATAGGGGTGTGATGACCCCATCCCCAGTTAGTGGAATAATCTAGCAATTAATAGTTGCAGTGGCGTTTTTTTTGGCGATATGTTTTATTTTAATCTACTTTCTCCATTTGTTTGTGAACTCCTACAGGGAAAGTAGACGGTGACTACCGACAGCACCTACTAAAGTCAAACAAAATAGTATAGAAATAGAAAGTAAAGGTAGATGTTGACTTGACCGTAATGGTTTTTATCATACTCCGGTTTGATGGGAAGGGTATCCTCTGGATGGCAACTCATAACCACCTTTGGTATCTACGGCGACGTGTATTTCATTAGATACCATCTTTCGTCAGTTTGCTTGCATGGCGCCCTAATAGATTGGTATGGATATACCTGTATAATATATATTCTACAACCTATTGGTCACAAGCCAAAAAAATATCTTTCATGACTAGGGTGCATATGCCAATGAACTTAGCTTTCAAGTGTTCATAAGATCAGAAAACTCAGCGTCGTTCGGTTCAGCTGTTCAGGTACCTATTCTTTAAAAATCATTTAAATAATGGATTGGTAAAATGTAATAAGCAGTGGTCCAGTGATCCATTTCATCACCTTGTTGGTCAGGACACGCTTATCTACACCGACCGACCCCGACTCGGGTTCGATTCTGGCGGCGGCAGGCATTTGTGTGATGAATGTTTAGATGTCTGCAATTCCAGGTCTAGGTGTTTATTTAATTTATTCTGGTATCTATTTTAGGACTTCTATTTATGAGAATCGTCGCCTACACCCATAACACAAGCATATATTGGCTTATTTTCAGGTTAGATTCAATTTGTGTACTTAACTTGTATATTTACAGGAATATTTACTATTACATTTACAGGAATATTTACTATTACATTTACTTCTTATCCATGAATGCATACGAGATAATTAGTAACATTAGGTCTTATATTTAATTCAATATTATAATTTAAAAAATTATCGAACCTCTCATAATATTTTTGTAACACAGAAATGAAAACCAGCAGGCAAATTTCCAAATAACGAGAAATTAAACCATAGATACTCGTCGTATATATACAAAAGATAAACACTAACATTTAACAAACACTAACATTTATATAAAGAGAGATACCTAAACCATGCCAATGACGAGTCGATAAACGTTTTTTCGTACGAAACGAGCAAAAAAATAATGGTTAAATTGCTCAACACGTTCTTAGTTTAGTGTGACATTCAGCAACAATTGATATACTTACATATTATACCTAAGTATTTCTAAGTTCATACTCACGAAAATACACAAAACAGACTTTAATTTGAATATTATATCTTCTAAGTAAATAAATACATATCATTAAGTACAGCTCAAAAAACATTGGACAGATTACCATAATATTTTTATGGGCCTACCTTGGTGGTATCAAATAAAAAATAGTACTACTATTTAAATTATGCGCTTCGGCTGTACACTTTTTACACTTTATACTTTTATTTTTATATTGGCTGACCTAATCTAAATTCAAGCGAAATGATTAATTATGTAATAACAACTCTATATATAGCTATATTTAAAACACATCCGGATTTTCGAAGCTTGACGAAAACCGATGAAGCGCATTAAATAGTACTACATACTATATTAGTTATTACTCTGTTGAAAATTATGCAGGGTTTAATATAAATAAAAAAATGAATTTGTCGAATTTAGAATCTCCACTATTATGTTATCTGTCGTAAAAAGAAGTTACTCAAATCCTCTTGTTAAAGCGTATTTATATTCCTTGCTCAAATCCAAATATTTTTTAACGACCAAGCCATTTAAAACGCTAAGAACCTGGATTGTACGCGGCGTGGTTGCGACAATGTCAAGGTGTCATTTCCGTTAACTGCGACCTCTGACCTCTTTAGTGGGGTTAAATCGTTACAGCGCTTGACGTCGATTCACCAACACATCTCGCTGGGAGTTTATAAACTTATTCGAGTTTAAATCTGACATACCATCCACACAAATATTATTAATGCGAAAGAGTGTTCATTTGTCTTTTTTGCATCGTAACTAAGTGTGTTTTATCCTTACTTAAAAATTATGCTTTTTTATTGGTCTGAGACTATAATTTTATGATTTTTGTGTGCAGAGTTATTCAGAAGGCTGAACAGTAACAAAGGCTTATTACTTACTTAAAGGTTTACTTATTGTCCCTAATCCCTATAACTAAATGGCAATATTTTGAGTGCACTTAATAATTTTTATGTGCAGTCGTAACCTCGGGCAATATCTTGTTAGCAAATGTTTAGATTACTACCTATATTTTTAACTGAATCCAGCCTCTAAAAAACATTCGTTCATAACAGTGCCGCATGTATCCATGTACCCGCGGCTATGGCCCTAATGTCTAACGCCTATGAATTATGCATTGTGAATTTATTTAGCTCTGCTTCGGAAACCCGTTTAGATGTCTGGATAAAAAGTGGATTATCTCACTTTCCAGCCTGATGACCAGAGTTGCCAGGCGTCCGGATAAAGTCGGACATAGCTAGGTTTTTGATTGACTGTCTGGCTATAATTAACGGCCTCTCCGGCTTGGGCGACTTTCAGTAGGCTTCTTATATTTCGGAAAACGCGCGGATCATGACTATACTTATCTATCTGCTGCTGTCATAGAACACGATATTGGCGAGCTCTAACGTTTTGGCAACAGCAGAAAAAAAACATGACGGTGATGGAACATTACAATTTGAATTGGGTGTTTAATTTTGCTTTTATTATTTTCAGATTGTGAGTCCTTGATCCGCAAGATGTTAGTTTTAGAGCCGATGAAGCGATATACAATAGACCAAATCAAGAAACATAGGTGGATGGCAGCAGAGCCCTACACAGCACCAGTGGTGGCCGCAGATCCTATGAGGAGCCCTGCACACGTCTCCCATCATAGTCAAGAACCAAATGAACAAGTACTCAGGCTTATGCAGAGCTTGGGCATTGATCCTGTCAAAACCAAAGAGGTTTGTTTTGGCAATTATTTTTTATCTTTTACAGGCAGTTCTCCACATGATAAGAGACAACGTCTGCAGTCACCGTAGATGTTATTGCTCAATATTATTTCCAGCTTGTATTTAACTTGCAGTGTACTAATATATTTGTCAGGGCAATTTTGCAAGTTCAACTTATCCACTTCCCCGTTACCGATTTAGCTGATTTTTGCTTGCCTGTCTAAAATCAAAGGTTGCATCATGCCTTTAAATTTCCTCATATTGATTTCGGGCTGCTTTGAAGAATTGACCGACCGTCTTATATGGTGGATGGTTTTAATGGCGTGTGGGAACAGAACAAACACAGGCTGTGTTTGGAATTATACGGTGACCCGTTAAACATTCCAGCCTAAGTTAACTATAAGTTTTGTAGCTGAATGTGTTAAGCTTTACCTCCAAAACCTTTGAGGTAACAAGATAAAATCTCATTCCAATAGAGTCTTCGGTCGAACAGTTACGACCACCATGCGGCGATCTACCTGCTGCTACTGGAGCGTCTGCGGGCGCGGGCGGCCGGCGGGGCGACGCCGAGTGAGCGCCGTCCACCACGCCGTCCCTCCTCCGCCGCTGACCCTCCGCTCGCCAGGGACCTACACGACACCAGACGAGACAATCATAACAGGTAAATATTTCTGTTAAATACCATGTACGAATCGTCACGGAGTTACGTCCAGTAACTTCTCCAACGACTAGCCAAGAATGGTCACACACAACAATAGAGATATCTGAACCCTAAATTTTAAAAACTATGAAGTGTTTGTATGTAGCAGTTATTATGTGTACAACGTGAGTTCTCAATGTTGTGTTCCAGTTTGAATTGTAGGGCATCTTGTAAATTTACTCATGAGGCACTATACTCCCAGCCAACAAGTTGACACGTACCTTTGTCTACATGCTAGCTGTATTTCTCACTACAAACCATTAAAGGATTTTGTTCCTGTGAAAACTTTGATTAGGTAACTCTTTTGTTCTCTTTATAATAGTTTATTCTCTTTTTTCAGGCTTTTACATACCGGTGAACAGCCAAGAGAATACAACAGAGGAACTCCAACCTTAGTAACACAAGTCGACCCGTCGACGTCAGAAACACAGCGACTTCTATCTCTCGCTGGAGTGAACATGACTGAACAAAGGCTTCTCCAACGGAACTCAGACCCAACTGAAACCCATAGAAGTTTCCTTGTCGCAAATATCGAAGGATCTAATAGGAACCACGAAATAGAATCTGCTAGGCTTCTTTCCATGAGAAATATAGACGTTTCCCAATCAAATCAAAGGTTGGGTTCCAAATTAAATGAGGGAACTTTGCCAACACATAGGCTACTCACAACAACATATGAACAGCAACAGAATATTTTAAAACAATCCAGCGAAGACTGTCGGAGACTCCTTCAACAATCAACAACTGTAGGTCCTGATACAAATAAAACGCCTAATGATGGACGACTATTGACCTCGTCTAGTTTTGACTCAAAATGTGCTATCGATGGGGGAAGAAATTTGGCGGCTGCAGAACATAATGTATTGGCCAACTTCCTACAAAACTCTGCATCAGCAACTAACTTTAACGTCGACACAATTAAATTACCGAATTCCACTACTTTTACCATGTGTTCAGAGGCAGCTAAACTTATGAACACCCTTCAGCAATCACCATTACCTTTGAAAGGCACTGTAAACTTAAGCACTAGTCCAATACCTTCACAATTTACAGATACTAAATTAAGTAGCGTATTAGAACAACCTAAGCCATTAGAATCTACAAGACTTATTGCCCAGGTCCAACAGCAAGAAGCAAATAGGTTACAAACCAGTACACCTCCTTTCAAGGACTATATGAACCCGCATCTTCCGGCCTATTCATACTTACAGAACTCAATAGCTCCAACGTCAGCTGAATCAAACTATTCTGGATCTACAAATTCAGAATTATTTCCGAATTCCCTATACAGACCTGAAAGCAAATTTTCATTAAACAGATATACTACCGGACAATCATATAATCAAAGTCATTCAAACACAACAGAAACAAAATTTCAACAACAGTATTCATCTTCCACTGACGAAGGCTGTGAAACAGATATGGAAGACGTGCCGAATATAACCAGCGGTGCGCAGAACAGGTTGAGTTCGTACGCAAGCTCTAGTTCTAGTAGTGGGGTTGTTACATTTTTTAACAACAAAAGTCTAAGTCAAAACCTTAGCTGTGATTCGTCGCAAAGCAATTTTTCGACATTTGAAAGTATTGACTACCAATTATCCGATTGTTCTAGTGAATTAGCCAGTAGTTTACCAAGTTGCACGTCAAATGAAGATAAGTTAGGTTACGAAAATAGTACATTGGTTAATACAAGTCCAATGCATCCATGTGTCTATATTTCTTCGTATAACAACAAAACGGCAGGAACAGGTATATCGAGACATAACCCAATTAATTATCAGTCTTCTAGTAAAAATTGTACAAGATCTACCACTCGAAGTCCAGTAGATTTCAGAGAAGGTCGAAGAGCTAGTGACGGTCTAGTCGCACAACAAGCCGCACAGTCTAACGATACACAAATAAATAGTTTAGCCTTCAATAGTCAAAAGCTCAGTGAGAATTGTAAAGCAAAAGGTGTTTTAGAACTTCACTTAGTACAAAAAGAAGCACAAAAATTGAAGACACAATATCAGGCCTCGCTTCCAGCTGAAGAAATGACACAGAGACAAATACAACACAACCAGTTCGCAGCTACATTTACCCCTCACTATATTGAACCAAAGAGTACATCAAAGCGTATTAGCTTGCCGGAAACCTTCAACTATTCGAGTACTTCTCCACCTATGCCTGCTAGCCCCAAAATGATGGCTCAACTTCAAGACTCGGACTTAGCTTCTTTATCACAAGTTAGCAAACCTCCCTTACAACAACAGCTTATGCAGCATAGATTATTTCAGCAAAAACGACAGCTTCTTCAGAAACAAATGACTCCTCCAAATTTATCCGCCCACGAAATTGGAGCTTTGCATAACCTGCAAGTAGGTTTGAGTAGAAGACAAATGTTACGCCAACAAAGTTATAAAATAGCACAACAACAACAGATCCTTCCGCCATTGCCTCTCACTGAAACAGAGAACAGAGATTTGCTGGCATTTCAAGCGATTGTTGAGGATCCAACATTAAAAGTCAAGTTGGAAGACGGCCAAGAAGAGCCAAAGTATACGTATCAAGGCTCAATGGACATAAACTTAGCGAACAAAGAGCGATTGGGAAATGAAAACTGGTCAAATTTGCCTTCGAGTTTGCAAGCCGCTTGTCAGATATCTGATCTGACAGCGCGTAGAGATGGTAAAGAGTTGCGTGAGGATGCTGAAGGAGCTCATTCCTCTATAGATGCACCTTTGTGGCCTGGTCAGTGGAGTCCAAGTCTTTTCCAGCCACAAACTTGCTTCCAGGTATTCCAACAAATCAACTAATAGAACTTAACGAGTAGATATAGCCCAGGATCCAGGCCATCCAGACTTTTTATTTTACAAAGCTGAAAGTTTTGCAGCACATGCTTAGAATATTAAGCCACTGGGACAACTTATACGTTTAGGTCATCTTGCGTTTGGCAGGTATCAAGTATCATGGCACATACAAATTGTATCAGGTGCCTGGGTAGACATTTTTGACAGCTCTAACCCCTAGAACATCACATCCTTGCTATCGATACTTGTAAAAGTTACGGTGACCCGAATTTCATAATGGCCTCTTAGTTCCGTATTTAGAAGCATACGCTGTGAAACTTTCAAATTGAATGACATAGGTCTGGTCACGAAACGGAAACGGATCCTAATAGTCTTGGTAGTATTGCACGATATTGTCGAAGATTGGCACTTTCGATTGCTAGTTTGCTAGAGTATGTATTGGTCTCACACTTTTATCCGCAATATTCTGTATAATGATATTTCACACAGAAAGCATGAGCTTTCTTTAGAATGCATGACAATAATTAGCGCTTTAATATTATGAATACCCTACAAAATTTGTTCACATTTTAGATATACTGAAAATATAATATAAAAAAAACTTGAGTTGTATTTTCTATTGAAAATATACAAATATACTATGAAAACTAAGTACACTAAGAGCTTCTAGATAATTTACCGGCCAATTGTAAAAATTTGAACTCAAATATCTTTAACAACTCAAGCTCTATTTGGTGGTAAAATTAGTGTCATTTTAATACTATTTCAAACACAGTCCAATAGTTTTATGTATTCCTAAGATTCACCAGAATTTCCTAAGTTTCACCAGAATTGGTACTATACATCAGTGCTTGTCATTGTCTCGTTCTAATTTGGAGATAAGGGCAACGCAAAATTACCACTTTTGGTGTGTAAGACGACGTTTATTTCCAACCAACAGGAAATCTGTCGTTTCGTTGATTTTCAAATATAAAATATGAAAAAAGATACTTGTTGAAAATTGCAAAAAGTATTTTAATGGGTTTTGAAATGTTTGACTCATGTGTTTATTCATCTTGGTGGACTTTACTGTTTATCATAGTTATATTCATTCCCAAACTTTGATGAAAATTACACCTTTATTTTTAAATTACTAATTCCATTAATTTAACTTGCCAAATATTGTATAGTATATTTTAAACTGCATTTCAAATGTATATCTCTAAAAATGTTCCTACATATTTATTCATAATAACGAACTCAATGTTAATAGTTGCGAGTAGCATAGAGATTAAGTATGTATTTATTATTTTATAAGTATATCTAGACAATTTTTGTTTGTGAGAATTTGTATAAAGCTCTGTTATTTTCGCTAATACATATGTAATATTCTACGTAAGATGTGATAGCTTTATTTAGAGCAAGTTTTATTATTTATAATACAACTACATGTAAAACTAGTGTCTCGTTTTATTTTTTACCTTTTATTTTGCTTTTAATATCACAATAGCATGCAGAATTACACAAAATTTAGTCGAATATTAAGTTATTTGCACTTGAGTACAACTGTTGCTTTTATAACTTAAGGCTAGGATACACTAGCGCTGTTGAACTACCCCGATTTTGTATCAAAGAAAATAAAAGAAAATATTTAAAAAAATAGCATTAGAGTATACTTTAAAACATTTTTTTTTCAAATAAAACCTGAAAAAGAGTTCAAGACCAATTGTTTCGTAAGTATTTGTTTATAATTGAGTGAAGTTACAAGTATCGTGTTTTGAGTCGTGAATAAATCTAAAACATTTATCTACCTATGTTATACATTTTTCTCAAAATGAAACAATACGATATTAAGATCATATTTAACGGTTGAAAATTGATTTAGAGACAAAAAAGTGTCCCAAAAGTAGTGAGTCGTTTGTTGAAGTTGAAGTGAGTTTTCGAATTAAACAGAAAGAAAAATTAAGGTGAAAAGTAGCGTTTTAGACATTTCAAATTAGTCCCAACATGTCACATTGTTAAGCTTTTAATTCCCGTACCTGACGGGCTAAATAAGTCGTGAAAAACGATTGAAAGCCATATTTATTAAAGAAGATGAAGAAATTTCTAATCAATGTTTTCCGGTGAATAAATAAAAAGTCTGTATTTTTTTTTTATAAATGTCACGCACAAACTAATCTGACCACAATAAAACTAAGAACTCACTGAGCGATTTTTACCCGCGCTCGCGGCCGTCGCGCAACTGCGGTTTTATTTTAAAACTCCCTAACTTGTGCGGTGCAAACAACAGCGGGCGCTGCGGGTGTAAAACGCGTCGTGAAATGTGCTCTTACTTTTTGGATATAAATCTACATTCTACAGAACCTGCGGACGCGCAACCGCCGCGGGCGCGGGTTTAAAACGCCCTGTGAGTTCTTAGCCTCAACGTGTCTTGTCTCTTTCTGTTACTATTGGCCGCATGACAGCGACATAGGTACATACAACATCTATGGTGTCTAAAGGCTGTGTTGACCTCTTACCATCAGGGTAACCACGAGCTTATTCGCTGTATTTAGCCATAACATAAACATTGAAAGAAGACAGCGATAACTTTAAATTAGCTTAGATGTCCGTAACACAATAAGCACCACTGTCTAATAGGATTTACGTTGAAAGATCCATGTAATATCACCAGCATCATACCCTATACTTAAAAGCCCTATCTGGTGCATTGTTTAACTCGTGTTCAAACCTTCACCAGGCCCTTCTATCTCTTAAATTCACGCTGCCTGTAATCTAATAATGTCTAGTATATCTAGTATGTCTAAGACCTAAATCGTGTTTACTAGTTCATGGTCACATTTCAAGATTTTATTACCAGACTAGCTTCCGCCCGCTACTCCGTCCGCGCGGATGTCGGTCTAAAACTGAAAAATTAAGATTTTTTTACGTATTTTACCAGGATAAAAAGTATCCCATTTTATTCCCAGGATAATAAGGTATAATTGTACCAAGTTTCATCGGAATCGAACCGTTAGTTTTCACGTGATGCCTGAACATACAGACAGACAAAATTTTTTTAATCACATATTTGAGTTTAGTATCGATCCAGTAACACCTCCTGCTATTTATTTTTTCAATATTTTCAATGTACAGACTGACCCTTCTACAGATTTATTATATGTATAGATCTATTAAAATGTATGCAAAATTATTTACCAGTTGTTGCAATTAAAATTACCACAGCATTAGGGCTCGAAGCAACTTCTGTGTTGGGATCTTTTGTATGTTTCCACGTATTGTTTTAGGTCTCCTGTGTATTATGGACCATCTGCTTTCCTACCGAGCACCTCATGAGGGCAAGCAAAGATTTAACATCTATTTTCTCTCTTACTTCTACCGCCATAATGACAGTGTCATGTTCCGCTCGTGAAGGTTAGGTAGCCAGTAGACTTACACAACTGGCCTAACACCTCAACTACAAGACAGCGATGCTCCTACATGGTATCTATAGGCCACAGTAATCTCTTACCATCAGGACAACCGTGTGCTTGCTTGCTATCTCATCATATAAAAAACTATCGCAGAACCAACAGAACAGGAGGTTTATAGGCTAAATATGTAAGTTGTTCATGACGTCATTGTATGTGCATGAGGTCATCGTCATCGCCCTGTTGCAACTATGATTTAAAGCAACTAGTGTCATATGATTTTAATAAAAAACATAGCAAACTAAATTCTTTTATTTTTTTATATAAATGTTGCGCAAAACTGCTACGCGCGGAAGGAGGGCGCGGCTATTGTTGCCAAATTTAGAAATGTATTTATCCTCACGTTTTATGAAAATCCATAAGCAATAATTGGTGCGTATTGTTACAATGTATTGCTTCAACATTGAGAGATTTTGATTTTATAAAATCCCCAAAAAGATAAAAATTAAGAAATTATATGCTGCTGCTTGTATTCCAACCCATTATCAACAGGTGATCCCAACATTCGTTATCACCATCCATGTATGAGGGTGAATTCAAAAGTCCTAAGCCCGACCAAGACAATGAAAGAAAAGTGGGTCTAAATTTATTTTTATTTTTCGACATAGTCTCCATCTAGCTCAACACGCTTCTTCCACCTGACCTGCAACTTGTTTATCCCCTCGAAAAAAAAAAAGATTTCGGAAGTTCGACGAAATAGTCGTTTACTGCGACTATTACCTCATCTTTGGTCAAAAATTTCGAGCCACCCAAGTGTTTTTTTAAATTTGGAAATAAATGATAATCCGAGGGGGCTAAATCCGGCGAATAAGGTGGGTGGGGCAGCAATTCGTAGTCACAATCATGGATTACAGACATTGTTTCAAGTTTCAACCGAAGTGTGAACACGTGCATTGTCTTGATGAAACAAAACTTTCTTACGCAACATTCCCGGCCTTTTTTCTTTTATTTCATCCCGGAGTCTTCGTAAAAGGTTACAATAATAACTAGAATTTATAGTTTGACCTTTCGGTAAATAATCTACAAAAATAATGCCCTTCGCATCCCAAAAAACAGAAGCCATGACTTTGTTAGTCGACAAAATGACCTTAGCCTTTTTCGGTGTAGGAAAGTTTGATCTTTTCCACTGTTTGGATTGTTGCTTTGATGCAGGAGTATGGTGGTGAACCCAGCTTTCATCCATGGTAACAAATCTAGACAAAAAGTCCTCGGGATCAGTCTCAAAAAGTTCCAAACAGTCTCTCGAAATT
>NJDC01001104.1:45451-73445 GCA_002245475.1 Calephelis virginiensis
ATGCTGTAAACACAAGGAATAAAAACAATCTTGTTGTGCATAAGTCTCGTCTCCACAGAATCAGTTATTCTTTCATGGGTCAATGTATACGTTTTTACAATAAACTTCCTGAGCATATTAAAGGCTTACCATTTAATAAATTTAAAAAATGTATTAAGATAAAGTTGTATGGTAAGGGTTATTATAAGATTTCAGAATATTTAGAAGACAGAAATGCTTGGGACTAATTACTCCTCATGCCAATTATTTGTGAATGTAATAAACTTTTGTAAATTAGATTTATAAGAAAAAAGACAAGCCCGCTGAGTTTCTTTCGCCGGATCTTCTCAGTGAGTGGCCGCGTTCCGATCCGGTGGTAGTTTTTAGAATTATATAGACGCGTTACAAGAATCTTTATATAGATCTACGTAATAAAAGCTATTTTGAATTTGAATTTTGAATTTGAATGATGTGAATTTAACTGTTTTAGATGGCTTGAAGTTTGCTGATTGAAAGTAGTAAAATAATATCAAGTATTCTCACCGACTAAAGTAGTTATTTTATGTGTTGTAATTGAAAGTTAAACGGCTATTGTAGTTAAATAAATATCCCACTTCAATAGGCGGATGTTTATCTTTCCTTTTTCAATGTGATTGTCAGTCTAAACTACTTTTGGCGCTTTCTTTAAAAAACGGTCCTCTGTCTCCTCTGTCTTGGTCAGCCAGAAGAGCCAATCAGCGCACTCCCCCGTTCCATCATTACTATGAAATATTGAGCTCTAAAGTAAATGTCTTAAGCGCCAAATCACTATTTTTGACACTATAAAAGTAATTTGAAAAAATGTATAAAAACTGAAACAGTTATCTTTTAGGTATAACACTTATCTATGTTTATGTTAAATCTGGTGTCGATATTTTCATAATTGAAGTAAACAGTTGGGTTTTGCTTTCAAAAAAGGGTTAACTTTTTGATTTTTTTCTATCGAGCAAAGTGAAATGAATCGTGTTTTGGAAACACCAGTCTTATAAAGCATATTAATGTTAATCTTGTGTATTTTTGTCGCCAAGGTCCATAATTGCTTTGTATGAAAAAAACAGTATATTGCACGCGGTAGCGTGTCAACAAAGTTCATTATTTATGAATTTGGAAAATGCAAATTTTTTTTCGTATGCTGCCGATAGAGCAGTAATATTCTTTGGAAAATCCTGGGAAGAAGTAAAACATAATGCAAAAATGGGGATAGCTTGTATTTACCAATGGGAAAATAATGACTCCTTAGATTAAATACTCATTAGACAAACTACATCTGTTTAAAGTATCTACGATAGCAATCAAGCTAAAACTGATCCAGGAATCTAGATCGACATTCAATGTGATAGCCCTAGAAACAAAATTGTCACTGCCCCACTATATAAAAAGTATTTAACACTAAATATCGTGGTATTCTAATAGATCCTAAATTATTATAGGCTCTACGTCTAGAAAAATTAACCTGTAAAATTAGAAAACCAATATACATTTTCAAAGCACTTCGACTTACTAACAAGAAAACAAGACTAAACTAACTAACTGAACAAGAACATATTAAAGATAACTCTGATCATCTCCTTAGTCGCATATATACTCGTACTACCCGGGCACAATTTTCAAATCACTTTTGTCTACTCTATGTAAAATTAGTTGTCACATTCGCAACACGATGGCTTCGTTCAGTTACGATCCGTCCATTTTGCAAGACGGACGTGGAACTATTAGATGCAGCAGTAAAGTAAACAGGCGGTAGTGTTTCAACCAAGTCAAAAATAAAAAAAAAACTGTCAAAGTAGCCTAGTATGTGATATTATACGAGCCATTTCGAATTACATCTGACCTCTTCTCAATGCTAAAATTAAATTTGGTAAATTTACTTGAAGCCATTTGGTACATTTACAATACTGTATTTAATAGTTTAAGCGGAGTAAATCATCTAAATGTACAAAAGATTATACATTCCTTGGTTTCCCTTCTTCATCATCAGATTTACACTTGATAGAAAGAAGACCATTTTAATTAACAAAAGAAATTTTAAAATCTGTTTAGAAATGTCGGAGAAATCGTTTATCATGCATAAAACACATAACTTCCTCCTTTTCGAAGTTAGCTAATATGTCTCAAACAGCTGTCGATGTATATCTAATATATAAAATTCTCACGTCACGGTGTGCGTGATTGAACTCCTTCGAAACAGCTTGACCGATTCTCATGAAATTTCGTGAGCATATTGAGTAGGTCTCAGAATTGGCCAACATCTATTTTCCATATCCCTAAGTGATGAGGGTGACTCGCTCTAATTTTTTTTTACTAAAATCACATTAAAAATATAGCAAAACAACGTCTGCCGGGTCAGCTACTGTACGTATAAGCCCCGAATTTTTGTGACTTACTAACAGCGTCTGATCCATAGGGGGAAGGGGGCAAAACTTGCAATTTCGCTGGGCGGCACGAATTAGGGGCGCCAAATTTAATCTAAGCAACTGTTTTAAATTTATTTGAAATTAATATCTTAAAATAAAATTATTTTGTTTTATTAATATCGGCATGTTAATATGTATTTTTCTATGTTAAAATCACACCCTGCGTGGAATAAAGCATGAGTAAAAACGGCAAATATTATTTTGCCTGGAGCGCCGTTATAGCTGGATTGCGCGCTGCTTACTGATTTGTAGGTGAAAGAATATAACCTACTTGCAGATGACCTAGAAACTTAGCATTTATAACTGAGGTACTAATAAAAAAAGGTGTACCTATACAAAGAAAATGTACCAAAACTTTTAATAATTACATGCAATAAAATTCAAAATTTTCAATAACCTCTGAGGACACCTTTATGTTATGCTTGAACAGTACCTACTGAGCACTTAGCTTTTACACAAAAATACTCGCATAGACACGTTAAACTTATAGCACCTTTTTTTCTATTTGGTTGAAATTAAAAAATATCCCGTGACAAGTCACTTATAAAACGTGAAATTAACGTATAGTTCTCTTACTAGTCTGTGGTGAAATTCAAGCTTTAGGTTGGACTATGGAGCGTAGAGGTAAGGAGAACCGTCTCATACGGGAGAAAGCTTGAAAAAGTGTCCAACTTTCAGCACTAAATAACAGTTCAAAAATCCTCCAGAATGGCGCTAGCGTAGGCACAGGGTATGATATGAATTAAGCAGTTTTTACCTAATTGAAGTATGCTGAGTCAGGAAATTTAATCTATTTAATGCAGCGTTGCCAGAACGTAACGTTCTGGCAACGCTGCATTGTTTGTAACATTATGTTATTTCTATGTTACACGACACAAAATGTTACTTATGCGTTACATTTTCGACTTTCTGACTTTTAAAAAATATCGTTAATTAGAATGCGATTGAGAATATTATATTTTTTTCTCATGTTGGCGCGATTGAAACCAACATGATACGAATATTCAACATGACGGGATTAGCGGGAGGACCGATGCGATTACAACATGCGATTTGGAGTCGCATTCATATGTGTCAAATCGACTTATTCATTCACTCCCGTGTATTTATCTATCTTTCATCCCGTTTATGCATGCGACCAAGAGACATTATTCTATCAACAAACAATTATTACGATTTTTCTAAGTTCTAATAAGATTTTTTGGAGAATCCTGGGAAATTTTTTGTTTTCATTTTTGGCAAAGCGGGTTGGTGTTGAACGACATTTCTAAATTGGTTGGTATACTACTTAGATACAAATAACTAACAGTTACGTACGTTTTTTTCTTTTTAGCACCGGCAGTCGAGTATTCGATCATTGATTATTAAGATTTTTTTTTAGTTTAATTAAAGGGGCGGAAACCTTTTTTGTCTTTTGTATTCGTTGATGACAAAGCAGGTTGGTATTGAACGATATTCCTAAATGGGTTAGTATATTTTTTAGATATAAACTGTTACGTTTTTCTTTTCAGCGTCACCTCGCCATTGGGTTGTTGATTTTTTTAAGTTTCATAAAAGGGACAAGAAACCTTTTTTAGTTTTTTGTATTAATTGATGACAAAGCAGGTTAGTATTGATTTAAAGACATTTTTAAATTGGTTGGTATATTACTTACATGTGATGTGAATGATTGTCTGTTTTTTTCATCATTGCCAGTTTATTATGCGATGAAAAGTTGCCCATTACTAGCCGTGCAAAAACATATTACTATAACCTTGCTTGCAATATAGTATTGCCATCCCTTTCTAACTAATACACACAGAATACGAAACTGAAATGAAGTTAGTCGCCAACCGTTTCTAATCAATTGTTGCACAGCTTGTACTAATTTTTACGTTTAATAAATGGGACAAGGATCGTATGTAAGTTTTATGTTATGAATAAATTGCCATAATAACGAGTTGCGCAGTTTAGTAGTTTCAACAGTAAAAAAAAACAACGTTATGTTACTTTTTTCGCCAAAATGTTACTTTTTGTCAGTGTCGTGTTACTTTTGACTATCTGCCACTGACAGCACTGATTTTGCGATTTTGAACTTTCAGCGCCTTCTTTAAAATTTACTCTGTGGCTACTGTAGCGCCACCCTTGCTTAGCAGATTTTAACGGACACTTTTTCACACATAGATATGGTTCTCCTTACCTCTACCCTCCATAGGTTGGACTAAGCTGCTGTACTTGAAGTACAGGATAATAATATTATCTTTGTCTGAAAAAAATCTTAGATTTCACGTTCACGTAATAAACATCTCAGGATTTTCTACTCGGAACTTGACGCCCGTATATATCTACATTCTTTTAACGGACATACAAAAAATCATATTCTTAATATTGAACCTGGCTATCATATCACATCTATGTTTTCGATGGGCCACGTGTAGAGGCGTTCCACCATCGCTGGCCCATCGATCATGTGCGTACGAAATACTGACACCCACAGAATAATATATACTTTACGAGCTGACGCCGCGGCCATCGGCTCGCCAGCCGCCATTCAGCCCCTAAGACATCCGCCCTCTACACGTTGGCCTATTCTAGTGGGCCATTAAGATGGCCCATCGTGTAGTGCGTACATTAGAAAAACCTCAGATAAAGTAGAAAAACGACTTTTCTACCGTAAGTACACGGCGAACGATCACAAAAAAATCATTGGCAACACTGCCCACTTGTCAGTTGCAATTTGACAATTAAGATAAACCCGAAGTTTTAGGTTAGTTTCAAATTTCAATTTTCCTAGTAAAAGAAAAGTTGTTACCTATGTGAAGATTTTTAATTTAATAAAATATTAAATAAACTAAACTCTGTATCGTTAAATATATTTTTCCTATTTCTGTAAAGATATTTAATTGCTTTTACTGATTTGTGCAAGTGTTTGTAGTATTTGTAAGTATTTTAAGAAAAAAAGTCTGTATTTTCACTGACTTTTGATTAAACTAATTGTTATTTGTTAAAAAAATTAGTAAATGAACTGTTTTTAATTTACAATGACCGTCCAAACATATGTATAAATTCGATTTCTAATATTTTTAGGTAGTACAAAAGATGTCTTTTCCTGATAAAAAGCAAAGGAAACTTTGTTGGGACTCTAGAGATCGTTATTGGGAATGCTTAGACGCTCAAAATATTAAAGACAGTTCTGAGACACCTAAAGTTTGTGCTGAACTACGGAGAGTTTTTGAAAATTCATGCCCATCAAAATGGGTAACCCATTTCGACAGGAAACGAGACTATAATGTGTTTAAAGAAAAAATGGTCAAAGATGGCTATGAGCCTATCAAAGAAACTTAAATTTACTGTGTTATACTTAATTTTGTAAATATAGATTAGTAAATTATATTACAAATTAGTTTTTTTTACTGTTACACTACATCCTATGTATTTCAGAATATAGGTATAATATAATATATGTTAGGTAAGACATTTCGTAAAATATTTCTTATGTGCTCTGTCAACCATGGTATTCATTATTGCTATAATTTTCAGATTGAGTATGGAGTCATTAAATGCAATCCTAGCAAAATTGAAAGTTTGTACTAGTGATGTGGAACAAGACATTTTACAGGTAAAATAATAAACATCTACATAATTTTATGACCACTGTAACACTAAATGAATAAATAAAATATTATTTTATTTTTATTGAGAAAATTATATACTTTTTCTATGGAAATGCAATAACCTATATTCATTTTCTGAATTATGAATATTTTGATTTAGTATTTTTGTGTTGCACAAAGTTTTCAATTTAGCATTCATATATTTAAATACATGTCTATGACACGGTTTCAAATTCTATTAATAGATACCTACTATTACCTTTTTCAGGAAATCATTTATGTTTCTAAGAAGCACATTTCTACAAAACATACTCAAATATTTAATGAAATAGTTGACAATCTTTGGAACCATTTATGTAATGGATTTGTAGAATTTGACAATCAATTATTGTGTGCTACAAGTTTTTTCTCTATATTAATGAAATCGGATAAAAAATATTATTTGAATATAATTTCTAATACCATAGATACTGTCATATTATCTAGATCTGATGATTTATCAAGAAAAAGTGAACTCAATCTTGCTGTTTCGTTGATATATGGTATGTTTCAGTCACCCTATTTACAGAACAATCTTGAAAACCAAGATGAAATGGAATCACTGTTAAATTTGACTTTTGATTTGTTAATAAGTTTGGCGTATGATTACTCTCAATACACTTTTATTGTTTTTAAAACAATGACTTGTTTCAAAAAGGTTATTGGTGTTGATTTAGAGACAACGATATTCAGTGAAAAGAATAGGACAAAGTTACTCAACACAGTTAATCATAATTGGGAAAGTCCAATCACAGGTGTAAGAAATATGAATAGGAGTATATTCCGAACGTTGATATACATTCTTGATTGTAACTCGTACAACTTGTTACTGGATGAAATAAACACGTTTTACTGGAGTAAAGCAAAGTTTCTCATGTTGACTGAAATGATTGAAGAATATAATGGTGATATTGAAGAGCTAGTTATTAGAAATGAATGGATCGGTGGTTTAACTTTTAGTTTGAGCAAACCTGGGTTAGTATCTGCTGGAGCAGACATGTATTATGCAATCTTGAAAAAAATCAACTCACATGAAATTTGGATATCAATGTTTTTGGAAGATGTGATTCAAATACTGTGCTGTAAGACTTCTAAAGCTCTTGAAAACTATTATAACTACTGGTGTTTGTCTACAATCAAGAAATTTCCTCAACTATTTGACATAATTGTCCAACAAATACAATGTTGTAATGGTTTAGAATCACACTTGTACAGTTTATTGTTCCTGTTAAAACAAGGAAATAAAATTGGTATTTTTAATAAAAACTGGGAACATTTTCAGGATAGTGAAATACTAACAAAAATTTTAAACAATACTGAACATTCTGATCCAAATGTAAGATCATTGGCGTTTGAAATAATTTGTGTTTCACACAACAAGGAATTACCAACTCAAATAGAATTTAGTAAAGTATTAGATTTCTTGTGGAATAATGTAAACTCAGATTGTACCCTTTTAAGATTGAGCATGCTAAATAGTTTAAGCAATTTTATGTCTAAGTTGCATGCAATATTTATAAACAATTTTAGAAAGTTAAATGAAAACGAAATAATACAATTGCAAATTTTTTTTATAAAATTGCAGATTTTAATTAAAAACTCACTAAACCTTGATGGTAATTACCAAAGAAGGATAACTACAGTTAAAATTCTTGATATATTGTTAAAATATGCATTCGAAAAAACAAGAAAAAAAGATAAAAATATAGATAAAACATTATGTGAATTTTTGAATGAGAAGAAAGTTTGGATGTTGAATCATGAAGATTTTGTCTTGAAACTTAAATCACTTTTAAAAGATCCAGCAAATGATGTACATGAATGTGTATCATTAATTCTATTTAATTATTATTCAGAACTTTTAAGTGAACCATGTCGGCTAAATACATACATTGATGATGGAAAAAAATGCTTAAGTAGTAAATTTTTTTATGAAATAACTTGCGGTCACATTATATTCAAACTTGTCATAAATATTCTTATAAAATATGAAATTAATGCAAAATTTAAAAGTGTTCAAGACATTTTTAATTTTGCCTATAATGAATTGCACAAAAATTACAAAACAAACACACTAAAATTAATTGAAAATGGGAAGCAATTACACTCTTTTATAAACCTTTTATCGGTGATTTTTGAAGCTTGTATTAAACATTCCTATAAGTTAAATATTTCTATTGATACATTACTAAATTTACTTGAAATTTTAAATTACATTTCAAATCAGTTTGCTTTGGAAAATCAAACATTGAGTTCAGATTTTTCTAAAATGAATGACATGGTACAAGACGTCATTACAGAAGCTGGCTACAATCCAGAAGATGAACATGATAAAAGTAAAATTTCTGGACTTCATCAATTGGTTTTGAATTGTTTATGGTTAAATCTTAAGGTAAATAAAAGTGGTTTTCATATATGTAGTCCATAAGACAGCATGACCATTGGACTAGGCCTTACCATTTCATACTGTAACAAAACCAGTACTCACCACGGTCGTGTTTAGGTTTGAATAGTTATAGAGTTGCCAGTAAATTTACACACAAGCATTGCAGACTAGCACTAGCAGTATTGTTTAATATAGGCAAATCAATATTAATGTCTTTGATGTCTATCACCTATGATTTTGTATATCTTAACATTAGAAAATCTGTCTTCTTGTTAGCTTTCCATTCCCAAAAATCCATTTTTATTAAAAATACATTAGTAGATCTGCCTTCCCGCCAGGCAGCTCGTAAAATTTGCGCATAGGCTTACCGTCACTAACATCGAGACATCTGACTAGGTGGTAGAGATTCGCAACGACTCTGCCAGATTGGTACCACTTTCTTACCTATTCCTGTCGCGGTTTGGAGGATAAGGTAGCCGGCCTCAGATTGGCAACGCACTATTACCACCTTTGGTGTCTCTAGGCACTAGCTAGGGTGAATTTCGTACCATCAGAAAATTTATCTGCTTGTTGCTTTCCAATATTATAAAAATAATAAAAAACAAAATAAATATAATTCTAAAAATATGACAAAAGCTATATATTATGTCATTTTGCTAAGGTCCATTTTGATCACATCATCACAAAAATTGGAATCGAAATCGGTCAATCTGGTCATAAGTTATGACGCCACAGATGGACATACACTACTACATAGACACGTCAAACCTATAACACCCCTATTTTTGTTGGGGTCTAAAAGTAAGTAGCTGTATCATTTAATATATTATTTCAAATGAAAAGCTGCACTATTTAATACCTAATCACAGAAACTTTGACAGTACATATAAATAGTTACGATATTTAAAATCATATGTGTAATTAATTTTATAAAAAAAGTTCTGCTATTTCTGTGTACAAATTCACATTTATAGTAATATAATGGTGGAACTAAAAGGTGCGAGTTCGTATGGGCCTATAGTCCAGCAGCAGGCGACGCGTCGCCCGACCGCAGATCAGTAGTGGCACTGTCCACGTGTTGTCCACTGACATTGGGGCGGAGAGTAAAGTAAACACACTGGAATACAGTGCTGCCGACGACGTCTGCGGTAGGGTTTCAATTCATTACTACAGCCACCTGATTCATGACGCGACAACGTGTCGCTGCGACACAATGAGCGTTTTGTCTGCTGCGTTACCTAAATTCAGCTCTTGTCATAGTCCCTTAACATTTACATTTATTTGATATGATATGTTATACAAACTGAAGTAAGATTTCACGTACTTTTTCCAGTCCTCCTGTGAACTTTCGTCACTGATAATCCGGTATAATTTAGAGAACTTCCAAGTATGTGTCAAATGTTTGAATGGGATTACTAATGTTCTGGAAACTTCTAGACACAAAGGAGCCATAGAAGCAGCTGGTGCTGCACTAGGTAAATTTATTTATAGGTATTTGATAATCATAATTATGTGCATCTTTGGTGTCTAAAGGCGATGTGCATTTGTTACAATCATATCTTTCCAGTAATGTAATTGCATATGTATTCTAATCTATCTAATATCTAATCTATCTATCTATCTATCTAATAAATATCTAATAAAAAAAAAATCTAATAAAATAAAATATCTAATATAATACACATGCAATTTTTTTTCATACAATGCTTTTGTTTGATTTTTTTAGGGAATTCAATAAAATATCTGACATCACAGCCAACAAATTGCGATGTATCAAAATTACCACTTCAGTTATTGGAAAAAAAGTTACATGAGTGGATTTCTCCTCAAGACCATAGTAGAACAGCATCTATTACTCGAAGAGGGGCAGGATTATCTATTATGATACATAAGATCGTAGCCAACGATATGCAGAAAGGCAAGGTATGATATCCTATGTTTCAGTCAACAAACATTTCAAACTCAAATGTTTTTGTAAACTGTCAAACATACAAGTATAGTAGTACTATTTAATTTATGCGCTTTGGCTATATTTGTCAAGCTTCGGAAATCCGAATGTATTTTAAATATAGAGTTGTTATTACATAATTAATAATTTCGCTTAAATTTTAAATTAGGTTAGCCAATTTATAATTAAAAGTAGAAAGTGTAAAAAGAGTAAAAAGTGTCAAGCCAAAGCGCATTATTTGAAAAGTACAAGTTATTAGATTATGATTAATATGCAGTGTTTTTATTTTTACAGCCTCTATTTCATCAGGTCATGAAAGTATTACTTTCAGCTTGTAAATGTGATATAAATGATTTGATTTCTGGAAATGAAAAGGACTTACCTAAAGCCATTTACATCCATTTTTTGACAAAAATTGTTATGGACAGCAGTTTGTCATCTGATACTATGTTTTATGCTACAGAATTAGCAGAAATAGTTTTTGAAAATCTTACTGATACTCATTGGCAAATAAGGTAATTTATATAAAGTATCTAGAGCAGTGCTTTCCAATTTTTTCCTAAGTTTTCAGCTTATGTACAATGTTTAACACCATCATATTATTTTTGATAAAGTACTCACTCTTTCAAACTTCCACTGAAGGATGCTCGAGACTTATTAGTTTAAGATCCTGGAAGTGGAGGATTTCAATGAATTAAGAAAGCAAGAAACTTGCTTAAAGCGTACAAATCCCAAAACTACTGCTGAGTTTATTATAACTGAAGGGTAGGGTAATCCATAGACTACAGATAATCCAAGATTCCGAAAATACTATCTAAATGCACTATAATCTCTATGGTGTCTAGGAAGCAGTTGTCTCTTACAATCAAATGCGACGCCTGCTTGTGTGCTATTGTACAATGTGAAAAACATGCATAAGTGCATGTAGATAAGTACCTATCTTGATTGTAGTTTTTATTTAATCCGTCGCCAAGTGTTGTAATGCAACCATATCAAGAACATTTGATTTTTTACATTATGAATTTTAAGTATGAAAAAATTCACATTAAACTAACTGTACATAATGTGTGATTGAAAGGTTGAAGTTTTCACTTCATTTATATACTTTATAGTATTTAGTAACTGTATATTATTTTGTGTTTTAGAAATGCAGCACTTCAACTTTATGGAGCATTAGTTCCAAAACTGATTGGTCAGAAGAAAGCTTCAGATATGAGTGAAGAAACTACTGCTACAGTAGCATGTGATGAACTGAGAACACATTTTCCTAAATTATGGATATATATTGTACAAACGGTCAAGAAAACTGGTGATGATATACAATCTCATTCAAATCTAGTGCCAATATTAAATATTTTAGCCAATTTCGCAAAAAGATATAACTTTTCAAACGATCAAGATAAAAATGTAGAATTGCTAACAAAATCTCTGATAAGATTTCTTGGAAGCAAGCTACATATTGTAAGGAGGCTAACAGCAAAAGCTATCACTAATTTGAATTCAGTAGAAATTTTAGATGTTGTCAACTTTAAAGACAACATGCCAGAAAACCTACTTCACGGCATTTTGTTGCTGATAAACTGTAGTAATAATGTAGAATTTAATGAAAAACATTTAGATATTGTTACAAAATTAATTAATACAAGAACAAAACATTCATATTTATCTAGACTTCTTTCAGAAAAAATACTAGGGAAAAAAGATACAAATACATTGCAAATTTTACAGGAAACAGTTAACACTTTAGACAGAAATAGGTATGAACCTGGAATATTTCTTTGGGCAAACACACGGATTGAAAAAATCATAAAAGAGGTATGTTGGAATGAAATGGCTGAAATTCTAAATCTACTTTTAAAATTTAACAATATAGAACATCACTTAGTTATACTATGCGAAAGGATTAAAAATGATAAAACTATAACACACAAAACATCAAATGATATTACACAAATATTATTCAATAATGTGTATAATAAATATGTTATTTGTGCAATTTGGCAGACTATATATCAAATATCATTGCAATATTCATTGAAAGAATACATTGATAACTTATTGGATATGTTTAATAAATGTGATGATCTATACAGAAATAGATATTTAATTCCATTGGTAGCAAGAGAGTTGGCAAAAAGTGCAAATAATCAGAATTTACTATCAGTATGCAAACTTATAAATAAATTAAGTAACCCAGAAAGTACTGATGTGGATTTAAGACAAATATCTGTTATTGCAAATAATGAACTTGCTAATGAGTTTTCAAATTTAACTGATGAAATTAAAATATATGCAGTTGAAACGGCAGTAATACTTTTCCAAGACGAGGATGAAGATATTAGAAACACTTCTGTAGATTTTTATAAACTTATAATGTGCAGTAACGAGACATACCACCCTTACATTTGCCTTAACAAAATATTAGACATTTCATTTATGAAATATATTTTTAAAGATTACCATTCCAGTGTAAAAACCATTTGTAGTGATTTGTTAAAATTTACAAATCTCTTAAAATTGCAAAGTAGTGACGAATTTAATCCTTTTGCAAATAACTCAAAAAATATATACTTAGAAGTTAATTTATTAGAAGACCTTACACATAGTTTATTAAAAGAAAATGAAAAGCACACATGTATTTCATAAATAATGGAACCTAGTTAAAGTATAAATGTAAAATGCCTAAATTTTTATAAATGGTGCATTGGGAGTTAGTTTTTTATAACAACTAACTGTTAGCCGCGGCTTCGCCCGCGATAAATTGAGATGTAAGCTATCCTATCTCTCAAGTTGGATCGAACTGTACATTGTGTGGGAAGTTTATTATAATCGATTAAGTGGTTTAGGAGTCCATTGAGGACAAACATTGTGACACGAGATTATATATTAGATTTAAAACATTCGTAGAATATGATAACTAGCTGTTGCCGCGGCGTTGCCCGCGTGGTTAATGGTCCCACAGGAACATTTTGTCGGGATGGTGTGCCAAATTTCATTAAAATCGGTTCAGCAGTTTTTGCGTGAAGGAGTAACAAACATGCAAACTTTCGCATTTATTTTATTAATAGGAATTGCAATTTGCACACCCACATTTTCTTTTAGTTTAAATGCAGCTCAATTAGTACCTCTTAATTATTAGGGGAGTTCCAATTTCATTTTCCCACGTCTTTATGTAATACATATGTATATATTTTAAAACAAATTCCCTTTTGTATTCTCCTTGGTCACACTAGAGTTTGACCATTTTTTTAAAAGTTTATAACCCTTTTTTAAATGGCAAAAGAGAACAAAAAGCATAAAGAGCTCTTATTACGATAAGCTACAACAACCATGATCTATAAACTTTGTAGGTTTGTACATAAGAATCAGTATTAAAAAAAAAGACTTGATTCCACATTGATCATACAAGTGGTACTAGTTTAAATCAACATTTATGTTTACTACCACTGGATTATAATAAACCCTTGTAAAAATGATGAAAATACATTGATTACACTTTTTATGTTTTTCCTTTCACAGTATGTATACCAAAAAATGTTAACAACTTCATCTATTGATGAAAGATTTGAAACATATTAATGTTAAAATTTTGTATCATATTCTTAATAGTTTTTTTAAAAAATATAGTTTTAAAAGAAATGTCTGTAAACTGTGAAAACTTTATATAAAGATGCTGAGTTTCAGCTAGCAATTCTCCACACTCATCTTAAATATTTATACTTACCAACTGGATTTGTTATGAGTAAAAATTGTTATAAATAAATATTTTTAATAATTTACATTATGAGTATAGCATTTTCTGAGAGGTGTCGTCAATTTGTATGGAAACTATATGCCGCCCAGGTATCATGACTAGACCCAACACCCGAGGCTCTTCTGCTTCACCATCACTGTTTTTAAGGTATTCTGAACATGATCCTGAAACAAGAAATTTCAGTGTTTATTATTTTTTCTAGCATAGTGATGTAAAATTCTGATCGTCCACTAATAGAATGATCTGCTAATTTAGATTGTTGGACTATTCCAGACTGAAGATGGTCGAGTCTCATTATAATTTATAAAAAAATTTCAACCACATCCCCTGTAATAGTGCTTGTTATGGACATAATACAGTTTAGTGGGAAATGTAGCCAGTAAACTTCAAGTAGTAGGTAGCTTAAAACCTCAAACTGGTAATGGAACAGTAACATATTTGAGTTATACTTCATACCATTACAAAATTGATCTGCTTGTTAACAAGCCTTCTAAAAAATGTTAGAAAGAGCTTCATAGCCTATTTCCATATAACTTCAACAGTTAGAGTATTTATTATTTTTTAATAAATCTTGGTTTCTTGGTAGCTGATTATATAGCGCCCCTCAGAGACATCAATTGTCTTTTAATCACTCATTAGGGTAGACATTTTCTGTACAAAACGTTGACTTGATAATGGATCAAATGAATTGGTGTCCGAGTGTGCCTATTAGGTAGGTTATTGATTAACAAAAAATTTGAATGTTAATAATAGTGAACCTCTGTTGAGCCATAGTTTACCCATTACTTTTTTTGTGTGTGTACATCAAGTTTGAATTAAATTTCATAGGTATAGTTGTCTATGGTTTCATTCCCACTTATATTATCTATCCCAATGAGATTCTGAAAATAGTATGATAAAAACTATCCAATCTTTTCTTTCAATCAGTTGATTACAAACAGGTAAGAGTTACCCGAGTTAATATATGTACAATTACTGTGACTAAAGATTTATATCACTACATAGTAAATAAAATCACTTAATAAAACAAAGTCGCTTCCTCTGTCCCTTTGTATGCTTAAATCTTTAAAACTACACAATGGATTTTGATGCGTTTTTTAAATAGATCAAGTGTTTTAATTGGAATGTTTATATGTATATTTCATAACCATGCGAAGCCGGGGCTGGCCACTAGTATAGGTATATGATAAGATAGTATAAAATTTAATGTAAACAAAATCACCTACCTAGTATTACATTGGCATCACGATCGGTGCATAAGAAAACACCTATTAGGACTCGTCCATCCACCATTTCAATTCTAAAATTCATATTCAGCCATTTTCTAAGCTTTGTCTTTCCGGCCAACTTTTCTGACACCTAAAGATTAATGAACAGTTTAGCATCACTATCACTACAGGTGGCAGTACTGTGCAGCAATTTGCTTGGATAGGGATCCACTACCTTACCTATTCTTGCTGTCATAATGACTGCCATATTCCAGTTCTAAGGGTAGGGTAGACAGTAGACTTACATAATAGGCCTAAAATCTCAGTTTAGGATAGCAATGCACTTGTAACATCTGTCTATAGGCCCACAGTTGTCTCTTACCATCAGGAGAGACCAAAGTTGATAATGCCAGTAGCTGGCAAAATCCTATTTTGTATGTATCTTGTTTTGATGGTGTGGTATTCAGTTAACATATTTAAGATGCTTGTCATGCATACAAGTGTTTTTTTTATACTTACACTATTACAATTTTTTTAAAGAAAAAATGATAGGTATCTTTGACATTTAAAGAGTTATTAAACACATTGACATTCATACAGTGTTTGTTCCATATAAATGCTAAGTGCCATTAGTGTTGAATATCAAATATTAAAATAAAACAGATTTTGACTTTTGTGTTTGTGCTGTTTTTTGATTAATTTTACATTTGTAACTCCTGAATTCCGAAATGAAACCGAATGAATTAGGGTTTCATAAAATAGTTTTAATGTTTGGAACCATACTATCCCAGGCTTATAACAAATACCAATTTATTTGGAAACAATTTCAATGTACAATTGTACCAGATATATGCAATTTGCTAGAAGTCTTATAAAACTATTTTGTGTGAGGTAAATATTTTCAAATTACCTCGGATTGCTCCAAAATGTTCACCATTGAGTCAGACATTGTGTGTGTAATGTCCACCAACGAATTTGGTTACCAGTGCTAGTTCCAAAATATTTTTTTATTCGACTTATTTTATTGCAGTAAGACAAACGGCAAACCTACAACGGCAAACTTACAATTTTTATTTTGACTGACTCATTTTGTTCGTTTATTTTCTGCTATAATCTTTACAGTAACTTTTTAGAAAGCTTGGTAGTGGTCAACGATTAGATGCCTTGGTACTAAAAACGTGTGGCATTAAGGTTTTTGCTGTTAAATTTCACTGTAGTGAGCTTTCGACTCTTTTTAGCTTTAATTTTTTTTAAGAATTGAGATTTGATCAAAGATTAGGATTTGCGAATTGTCAATTTTGACAGTTAACAACTTAACACTTGAGCCTTCTTATTGTTTTTTTAACTTGTTCCTTTCTGGGATAGGCTAAGACATGTAGGCCATACTGCCACGTCTTCTGTGTAAGAAATTCTAGTAAATTCTCTTCCTTGTTATGTTTGTAATTTATCTTCAATTTACTTCTTTGGTTTTTCTATATTGTACTCTTAAGTCGCTATGGAGGTTCGATTTTCATACTAATTGATTTTATCGACCTATGGAACCTAATAAAACCTAAAATGACATTTGATTTGATTTATTTAGGGTTTCTAGACCGTTGTAAACATTGGTTATAGACAATGGTTACATCCATCTGGAACGTAGATTTAATACAAATTTAATAATAATTGGCAGATCGAAACAAAGATTCCTCCAAGGTAATCTTTGTTGAAAGGTGTGTTTACAGCCGCCCAATCTTCAATTTGAAAATCTTTCAATAAAGCAGTGTACTGATGTACTGCCTACTTATAAATTATTGTAAAAGTAAAAGAAAAATTACATCGACAGCACTAAACAATATTAGTATAAATAATAGTTTTACTTCGTTAACTTGATAATAAATATATAAGAATTTATAATCACATAGTTAATAGAGGAGTTATATGTATAGCTGGTCACTTTATATTGATTAGTTTAATATAAACACGTAATCCACAGCGCAAACAAGTATAAATGGCATAGTTTATTAATCCGCCAATTTATAGATTTAGACTGTATAAACTATGCAAATGCAAAAAGTAAAATTTTGTACCTACCTCGTGTAGAACTCAGATTGCTCACAACGTCTTGGCCGAATCAAACATTTTCAAATTTAATTACTTTATTGGAATTCACGATTTTCCTAAATAATGTCTAGATATACTTTCATTGTTTTAAATAATAACAATAACTATTAGAAAATTAAGAGAAGATGCAATATGTCTTCCAAGATATACATCACTTAATTGACTGCATGACTGTACGGCTGCGCGATCTGTGAAAATGTCAGCAATGTTATCGACAAGCTTGAGTTTGCAGACGTGTGAGATGACTTATTTTGTTCAAATTTGAAAACTCAAAAAATAAAATAAATGCAACACATGCACAAGCATATGGCTCTCCTCACGGTAAAAGGTACCGTGGCCTATAAATCTTATAGGTGCGTCCGCGTCGCTGTCTTGTGGCACGGGTGTTTGGGCAATTTTCAAGTTTACCGTCTTACCTACCTTTCGAAACGGAACATGACAAATTTGTTATGGCGGCATCCATAATAACTTCTGTGTAGTTATCTGTAACATCTATGGTGTCTACAAGCCACACTATCTCTCACCATGAAAAGAGCGGTTTGTTCGCTGGCCTTGCACATAAGAAAAATTAATAAGAAAGGCGTCGGATCACTACCCGGGTAAATTGCTGCACAGCACTCTACCACCAGCGGTCTTGTTTGTAGAGAACTAAATATTAACATAATATTATGCTCACATTTCACGAGTTGCCTTGCAGAGAGACAAATGGTCTTTTCTATTCCGTAGACTCGGAGCAGCACTTGATAATTTTACTAAAATCAAATTCCTTATGGTACATAAAATTATTATTTTGTCGATTTAAGAAGTCTAAAATAAACGAATAGCAAATACCCCGTGTAATGTGGCTCCTTTTTTATAGACTAGACGTGCACATTGACATGCACATTTCTACTTGACTAATGGCAAAAATATACTAACGTGAAGGCCAATACCTAATGAAAGAAAAAATATTGAATTTCGTGTTTATGTTGGGTGGTTGCCCAATTGCGCCATACCCAAACGCCGTCCTTGGAATTAGTTTAATTTTGTTCAGACAAAGTGCACAAGTGAAATGTTTATGAAGAAATTAGATAAACGAAGTCAAGGTTTTGGCACCATCGTGAATGAAGGTGGTCGTAGTTTATTTTTATAATTATTGCATTTAGTGTAAATAATGAGTAAAATTAGTTAATTTAGGTGGGAATTTGTTTAATTTTGTTCAGTGAAAGTGCACAAATGAAATAATCATGAAGAAATTAGTGTATCGTGAATTTCTCGCTGCCGCCAAATCTCCCAAAGTGAACTTGTGTAAAGTGACCACCACTTTACTGAAGACCCTGACGTGACTTTGTAAATAGTGACTAATGACTGTATAAGAATAATTAATACGGAAGACATGGCAGCATGGCCTAAAGGTCTTAGCCGGCCCCAGAAAGGGGCAAATTAACCAAAAAAAAAGAGTTTTGGCGCCATCGTGAATGAAGATGGTTGTAATTTTTTCACAATTATTGAATTTAGATTAAAATATGAGTAAAATTGGTTAATTTAGGTGGGAATTAGTTTGATTTTGTTCAGTGAAAGTGTACTAATGAAATAATCATGAAGAAATTAGTGTATCGTGAATTTCCTCGCTGCCGCCAAATCTTATAAACGAGCTTGTGTAACGAAACCACCGCTTTACTCAAGACCCAGACAAGACTGTGTGAATTGTGACTAATGACTGAAATAAAGAATTAATACGCAAGACATAAATTGAAAATATATAACAAGAAAAAGATTTATTAATACGGAAGACGTGGCTGTTTGGACACAGATCCTTTGCCTTTCCCCGACTGGGATAAAATTTAAAAACAACAGGGTTGGCAGGAACGGTCGGAGGGGGAAGGCGCGCTTTTCGAGGGTTCCCTCCAATCTTTAAGCTAAAAATGTGTAATATAATGTAAAAATGTATAATTTGTAAATTAATTAAAGTGTAAATATTACTTAAGTTGTGTGTAAATGTGATTTAGTAAATAAACTATACTAGTAAAAGACTATTGTAGAGTTTTATCACGACAGAAGAGGCAGAGGCCTGAACAAGAAAGAAATTTGAAGACGAAACTAGAAAAAGACATGAAATATTAAGATATGGGTTTATTACATAATATAAGACTAGTATAAAATATAGAGGTAAAAAAAAGAATATTAAAAATACTTTTTGCACTGTCGTAGAAGTTTTGGCACCAACATGAAAGAAGATGATTTTGGTGTTCAGAATTTTAGTTTTATAATTTGTGTGAAAATAAACGTAATTCAAGGATGTGACGTACTATAAAACAAATTAACGGAGAAACATAATATGTAAACTTCAAGAAATTAAAACTAAAGACGTATTGAAGGACTCAAATAAGCTTTGTCTTAGTGAAGGAAATGACTTTTAAAAAGGGGAAGACAATATGTTAAGAAACTGAAGAAATGAATTTAAAATTTTAATATGAAAAAGAATTTATTATTACGGAAAACGTGGCTGCATGGCCTAAAGGTCTTAGCCGGCCCCAGAAAGGGGCAAATTAACTTAAAAAAATAAATAAATAAAAAACAACAAAAAAAAAACAACAAAAAAAAAAGTCAAAAATCAAAATCAGCTGTTCAATTTGTACGTGTTTAAAATTTGTAGGTATTTAGTCAATAAATTTGCAAATTGCAATATTGTGTCATGTTTTTGGTGTAAATTGAAGTAGAATTAAATTTGCGAATGTGTGAAATATAAATTTAATGGGATATTCACAAGTAATAAAAAATATTGGTTTCTTAGAAAATTTTTATTTTGGGAAATTGGAAATATTAAATATATTCTATCGATTATACATAATAAAAGTTATTCTTAAAATTTAATAACAATTTTATTTCATATTTAGATAAAATATATTACCGTGACTTGATTCTTTGCATTTTGGATGGAATGTTGATTTTTCCCCGCCTATAGGATAGTACAGGATGTAATGGTTTGCAATGCATGTTCTTAGAAGCTCCTAACAATGACTAAACGTGATAACAAAGGCTTTGAAGATAAATTTATGAAGGCTTTCAAATATTATAAATCAAACCACCTACAACCTTCACTTGATAATGTTCTTTTTGCTGGAAATGTAAACGGAGTCCAGGTTTGTAAGAATATACATTATTGCTCTCACCCTCTCTTTTCTGTTCCGGTTTTAAGTAGGGTCCTCCTTTTTTAAATTTTATTTGTTATTAACTGTATAAGTTTAATATAAGCACTGTGAAGACTTAGAAATTTGATATTATAAAATACCATTCTGAATTTATTAATTAATGACTTTATTATGGCTGGTATAAAGTATGCTATTTTCATACAGACTATAATCATGACTTAGTGTTTTTAAATTTAAAAGCAAATGTTATAGATGGATTTTCGAATTCCCCTGTTTTGGTCAGAATCTTCTATGCAGAATAGCCCATATTATGTCACAATGGGTTATCATCAAAGATTACTGGTGGCAGAGTGCTATGCACCGACTTGGGCGGGTGGAGATCCAGTGCCTTATATTCCTGTCACCAGTATCAAGTTAGTCAGTTAATTACAGTGTCAGGTAGACTTCTACATTAGGACTAACACCCCCGTTACAGGATAGCAACGTATCTACATATTTTATATAACATCTATGATGCATTTAGGCTATAGTTTTTTGCCATAAAAAATAAATACATATCACTCTTATATACTAAAGTTGTCAGTTATTATTTGCCAAGTTAAGGCTGGGTTTTTAAGCTCTGGTTAGCTGCTGTTTACTAGCTACTTTACCATCTAAAACAATGTGACCATGGCATGCCATATCTTTCCGTTACTCTGTTTTCTGACAATATCTAATAAAAGTTTTCCGTTTATTTGTTTTCAGAGGGTTGAGTTAAAAAGTAATATTGACTGCTCATACTTTGACATACTGGGCTTACAAAATCCATCAGAATGGAAAATTTTATCATTTGACAGTCATCCCGGATTGATTTTGATTAGTAATCCATTTACAAGTTTAGGACAGAGGTATTGGATAAGGAAATGTCTAGAAGAGTATACGAAGAAGCCAAATAAAAGTAATATTGACATAGAAAGACATCTAGATGATTGGTGGACAGAATGCTATAAGGATGACCAGTATAATGAAAAGTTGATAAAGAAAATGAGATGGACTACTTTGGGATATCACCACAATTGGGATACTAAAGTAAAATGAAAATACTATATCTTTGTGTTATGACAAGATGGCTTAGAAGGTAAGATGGCAAAGTTGCCATAGCTTACCTTTGAACAGCTGGTAAGATGTTGCTGTTGCCTATAGATACAATATACATACATAATTCACAATGTGAATAAATATTAAAACACTCGGGTTACTCTTGAAGCTTGATTCATGCAATATTGGAAATTGGCATCAAATATGCCATTTTAGGTACTCTTCAACACAATACTGGTGAAGTATTAACATTTAATTAATAGTAAATAATAAATTGTTTTATTGGATTAATTGAATTCATTTGCAACTTAATGTTAACAAGCCGCTAGTGCTGTGTTCAAAAGTACCTAAAATGACAACAATTCCAATTTCAACTTTGCATAATGAGATTCAAGAGTAATGCTTCAGTTTGCAGTATGTAAGTGTTGTATAAGATTATTTTATTAAATCTAGTGTTGTATAAAGTATATATTTTTCTAAACTTTTTAGTATTAAGTTGATTACACAATAGTCTCTGTGTTTTAGAAGTCTATTTGTGTACACAAAATTAATAGTAAATAATAAATTGTTTTATTGGATTAATTGAATTCATTAGTAACTTAATGTTAACAAGCCGCTAGTGCTGTGTTCAAAAGTACCTAAAATGACAACAATTCCAATTTCAACTTTGCATAATGAGATTCAAGAGTAATGCTGCAGTTTGCAGTACATAAGTGTTGTATAAGATTATTTTATTAAATCTAGTGTTGTATAAAGTATATATTTTTCTAAACTTTTTAGTATTAAGTTGATTACACAATAGTCTCTGTGTTTTAGAAGTCTAATTGTGTACACAAAAAGACTTAAAAAGACTTCTAGTTTAAATTTATTTATTTATATTTGATAGAAAAAAATACACATTGTCTATGGAAACCTAAGACAATAATTGTGTTTTTCCAAACTAATACTGTTAGCTTGTATGTATGCTTACCAGCTAATTGCAAAAACGCACATAAGATTGGTAAAATGCACTGTGATCTTGCAGAAGAGCAAGTGGTCGTGCCATTCTAGATGAGTCCAGTACAAGACTAAAGCGCAGTGGCAACCTAGCTTATTTGACTGCAATAGTGTGATACAATTTAAATCAACAGATATTTTTTCACAATTCTTTTATATTGTATTGGTAGGCAAACAAGCATACGGATTTCTTGATGGAAAGAATTTAATGCTCTTATGGCGGCAGGAATAAGTAAGACTGGTAGTACCATTTCAAACAAAACCCTGCAAAACTTTACCACTTAGTCAAATGTAATGGTCTTAGTTACAGCAAACCTGTGCCTGTCTTTTCCTACTTGGCTGGAAGGTAGGTGGTATATTCTGCAAAGGACCAACACGGGGTAATAAAATACCCTACTAGTTACTAGCTATCGATGGGGTTGTTACAGTCCTACAAATAATTTTTTTTATATTATTTCAGGTGTATAGTGAAGAAAATAGAGATGCCATGCCCAGTGAATTGTCCGAGTTATGTGATGTAGTGTCGGGGACACTTGGATTTCAAAACTTCAGAGCGGAAGCGGCTATTGTAAATTACTATCATATGGGATCAACTTTGTCAGCACATACTGATCATTCGGAAGTTAATTTAGATGCCCCATTGTTTTCCTTTAGGTGGGAACTATTTTAAATTTTTTTAAAACAAATTTGATATAATTGGAAAGTAAAACAACCTAGGGTCGTGTACAACTGCCATGTCCACCTGGTTGTGCTACGGGTATATAAATGTGTCCTTGGTCCAACTAGCAGTACTGAAAGGGAGTTTGAGTAATGGTTACTCATAATATAACTTGGAAATGTAGTCCAAACGGTTATGGTTGCAGTGGTGGGAATATCATTTTATACATACATCAACTGCAATAAGATTAAAAAGGATATTATCTAGTGTCTGACTTGTTTTATAGCAGAGGTTCCCAAACTTATTTCATGTAACGCCCACTTTGAAAATCAGTTGTTTTGTAGCACCCCACCCCCTCGTTTTTTTCTTGTCAATAACCTCAATAACATATTTGTTGCGCCTAGTTTAAAAAAAACATTTTTTTCAAGATTTATACCGCCCCCCTCTAGGTTTCCAGCGCCCACAAGGGGGCGTTATCGCCCACTTTGGGAAAGGCTGTTTTATAGTTTTGAATGACATCACCAAAAGTCGAGGTTCCCAATTCGGGTTTATATTTTTTGTATGTTTATTACGCTATCACCTTTGTGAAAAATCAAAATCAGCTGTTCATCATTGGCATCAGCAGCATCTTCACGCCCATATCCCCGAAAAGGTAGGCAGAGGCACAATCAGGGCACCCACGACTAGCCAAAGACACTATGTCCCTCAATGTGATAGGTGTCAAGCGTATCGCCAACCGGGCACATTTCAAAATTGGAAAAACCCAATTTTCTTTTTGTTGCCCGACCCGGGATTCGAACGGGACCCCATACAATAAAGTCCAACAACTGAACAGCTAGACCACAAAATAATAGCAAATAATGACCATGTTTTGGATGGTTCTTTTTTGGAAAAGCAGTCCCACTTTTATCACACATTTTATCAAGTTCCGACAGTTGGTTTGTGAGTTATACCTACTTAATAATGCATGAATTATTTTTGTATAATTCTAGAAACATAAGACGGAGTCGTAACTCTTAACCTACCTTTCGAAAAGGGAATTATCAAACCGCGACGTTTTAATAAAATGTAAATGATTTAACTTGCAATTTTCCACCAACTAAAGTATAAATTAAATAATATTGTATTTAAGTATGGATATAATTAAAACAATCGGATACGTGCCCGGATGGTGATAGGTTAGCCACCTATCCCATTCTGGATTTTAGTGTCTTCGGCTAGTCGTTGTGCTGCATCTTTGCCTACCTTTTCGGGTATACGGGCGTTAAGATACTTGGTTTTTTCTATTTAGGTGGACGTAATAATCATTAGTATGTTGCTATTTTAACGTTATTTTCCATTTGAATTAACTAAAATACATAACGTAGCTTATTAAAGTTATATAACACGCAACACTCATGAAGTCGCAGACTCACGTACGAAAAATACATACACACGCACGCACGCTCACTATACTGTAGATATGGAGATTTATATAATTTATATATATATGTAAAGAAAATTATAATTCTCTTTCGAATTTTCATCATTCAAATTGAGAAAAATAATAAATTATGGTCTGTCTAAAAACATGGCGTTTCGTGTCATAAAAGAAAACTTAAAGTAAAACTTGTAAAAATTATTTAAAAGGATTATTAATAAAGAAACAGACACCTCAATTGTGTTTTATTGACGGTGTCGAATAAGTCACAACATATAAAAAACCTTATATATATATAAATATATATATTATTATTTTAGTATTATAACTTATATGTGGTAGATAACACTTATAACAACCAATAAATTTGGGCTTTAGCTTTAATTTTGAAAAATTTAAATTTAAAAATTTTTAGGTTAATGTAATTCCATAAATGAAAGTAAGTTAAAATGATATTCCAAGTTTGAGTTAATTTATCTTTTAATCAAATGTAATTTTTTAACTAGTCGGAAATGTTTCAGTTTTGGCCAATCTGCAATTTTCCTAATTGGAGGACAAGATAAAGCAACGGAACCAACTCCAATAATGTTGAAAAGTGGAGATATAGTGGTAATGTCAAAGGAAGCTAGGCTTTGTTATCATGCTGTGCCTAAAATTATACACGAATCTTCAGAACCCTGGAAGACTGGAGGCGCCAAAGTTACAAATAGTAATGTAAATTTAAAGTATTGTGATGTTGATGAGCTTGTATTTGACATTAATAGAAATATAAACAAGGATGATTGGAACATATTCAGTAAATATGTATCACATTCTAGAATAAATATTAACGTCAGACAAGTATTAAATGAAAATCAAAAAACATTGAATGAAAATGTTTATTAAGTATTTATTGTTAAATATTTATTAAAGTTTTTTACTAAACTCTTCTTTTATTTCTTGCAATTGTATTTTTATTTGCTGTCTTGTGAGTGGGTTTTTAACGCGGCTGTTGTGTTATTACTGTAATTTAAACAGAAATACATTAGCTTATTTCGGTCTAAACACATAAAAAATATAAAAAATCCTGTGCCTCCAGATCTCTGAATTCTGCCCTGCGAGGCCTATATGTTTAAAGGTGTATGTTACTATATATGTATGTTCCGTTTTCTATGGCCGGGGTTTTAGGCCTGATGTGCAAGTTAACTGCCTACCCTACCCTCTGGACAGGAACTCGATAGTGCCAAACACCTCAATGGTGGCAAGAATATCGCTCATCCGGTTTACCTACGGCACAACCCCGTCTTGGTTCAGGCTCCTTTGTAGAATAGACCATCTGCCTTCCTTGCCAGGCAGCTCGTAAAAGGCGAGCATAGGCTTACCATCACTAACACCGTGACTTTCGACTAGTTGGTAGAGTTTGGCAGCGACTCGCCTGGATTGATACCACCGCCTTACCTATTCCTGCCGCCATAACGTCATGACGTGTTCCAGTTCGGAGTGCAAGGTAGCCGGTAAATTTACTTTTGCTCGAGGCCTAACATCCCGACCTCAGGTTGGCAACGCACCATTACCACCTTTGGTGTCTCTAGGCGGCGTGAATTTCTTACCATCAGGAAATCCGTCTGCTTGTTTGCCTTCCTATAACATAAAAAAACAACTTACATTGAGTTAATTTTTCAGAAGCGAGATTTAAACATAAATATAAGCTTATTTTATTAAATTTTGTGTTTTTTATCGTCAAGAGATTTCATTAACAATATATTATTATAGATGTTGTAAGGACTCGTAGATTATGTAATTTTAATCACTTATGCCTAAAAAAGTCATTTTCACAATTTTGGTAATTGTGCCATTGTTGAACCGGATGAGCGATATGTAAGGCGGTGGATCCATACGTGGCTCTTATTAGTAATAGCCCATCTAACCCATGCTCTTTATTTATGAGCTGAATTACAGAAGCAGACGGTCCATTGATACCTGGATCAACACGAGGAAAAACGGGAAGTTATATCAATTTGTTTAGAAATGTTATTTAAATGCGTACGTATATTAGTTAATGAACCTTGATTAGAAGTTGGCGGTAGAAACTCGTGGCTACTCTTCTGAAGGTCACATAAGCCCCAGAAGCATTTCACGTAACTTTCACCATAGCATTCAAAGTCGTCGTCGGCTTTGAAATTGGCCAGACGACGTAGAGTCGGTTGAAAGCATTCTCTGCATTTCAGCTTTAACTTTTCTATATACATTTTGAATTTTGATTCCTGGATGTAGTAATTTTATGCTGTTTTGTGGATTTTATTTATTTTTGGCACTTAAATTTAAAAGCCAAATTTGAGCTAAATTTTGAGCTAAATGTTCTTATGACATATTGAAGTTTTCTGGTAGGATTAGTTTCATGACACATAAACGAATAAGGTTTATAATAAATAGCTTTCAATTTTCACCTAATTGGTCTAATAATTATTACTATTAAGATTGAAAAGTTTTCGAATCTTGTGCCAAAAAAGAGTCCACCTACCCCAGCAGTGACGTAACTTGATAGGTATTTGTACTTGATAGGTATACGGCCTCGCACGGGTACAAAATATACATATAAACCTTCCTATTCAATCACTTTATCTATTAAAAAAACCGCATCAAAATCCGTTGCGTAGTTTTGAAGATTTAAGCGTACAAAGGGACATAGGGACAGAGGAAGCGTCTTTGTTTTATACTGCGTTGTGAAGTATAACTCACAAACCAGTTGTATGATTTTAACTTAGAATAATAACGCTATAGAAACCAAGTCCGTGCGTCTATTTTGAAGCACTTTATTTGGAGCCATTTATGGCTCCAAACGCCAAACCGTGACGTAGTGTGCAACGTCAATTGACGCAGAACGCATCTCGCGAATAAAAAATAATTATGACGGTTTGTGCAATTAAATTGTGTCACAACACATCTAATAAACAAAATAAACATTAATAACAACACTCTTCACAGGTAAGCTTTCAATATTTCAAAGTATTTTCTAGTAAATTTTGATCAGAAAGAAAAATTTTGTTTATGTATTGTTTCAATGCTAAGTGCTGCCCGATCGTTAAAATATTTTCCCACTTTAACTGACTAGTTGCTCCAATTGGTTAATTATTTTAAAATAGTTCCCACCGATATTTGATATGGTATGCCACACGTTTTCTTCGGACGTAGATGTTGTTTTTGTTAAAAGTTGTATTGCTTGCATTTATAAACTTGTGTTACTTGAAAGTTGAAAAGTCTAACACTGTT
>NJDC01001104.1:78587-92970 GCA_002245475.1 Calephelis virginiensis
CGACGTTGCAATCAGCAGTTAGCTTCATATCTCCGATCCAACCCTTTCAATACAATGCGAGGCATTGTCGTCAATGCGGCAAGACTTCGCTATTTCCTCGATGGAAAGCTATTTAACGATTCAATTGAAAAAAAGATAAGTTCATAAGATTGGCACATATCATCGTAATTTACGAGTGCACTTAATTACTTCTAGTTGTTATAAGGGTTGTTGACAATCCACTTAATAATCCTGAAATTAAAAATGTTCAATATCCTGTGATATAACCTAGGTATATACATTTTGATAATATATTAAAAAAATATCAAATTTAGAGTTGAGGAAATTTCTTCACTCCTTACCCGCGATACTACGGTGGTACTACCGGTTGTGCAACGGGGATTGTTTTTGCATGAGATGGTGTGTGGTTTAGTAAATGAAACAGACATTACATTCACCATTATATTCTTTTTTCAGGAGGCTAAAAAAAGGATTCCTGAGTTTACAGATTTTTTGGAGATGCTACTTTTCCTGCTTATCCGCCTCCATTTAGCCAGTTGTACAGCATTCACGGAGATACTCTGATTTAACCAAAGTCATGCCATTTTTTTTTGCATTTTTAACGAACAAAAAACAAAGTTCGTATGAAATTATGTTTCATTGATTTTCAGCCAAGATACTTTCACTGTGACTTTGAGCTTGCAACAATAAATGCAATTTTATCAACTTTTCCAAAAGTCAGTATACTTACAACCGATTGACTATTATTGTGTGTGTATATAATTATCAACATAGTTTCTAAAGTGCAAACTCCAATGTTATTTCTTTATTTAACTGTTGCATTTGAATGTGTCTTATTATGTCATCGTATTTAATATAGTAGTTTTTCTTTTAGCTTAATTTAAATTCCAATTCTGGAATTAAATCAGCTCTGTAATAGATTACAGTAAATGTAAACTGTTATCTTTTTCAAAACTCGGTTAATTTTAGAGTGCCATGATTCAAGAACGTTATTCTTATGACACAATGCAATTTTCGGGCTTGTTAACACAATAAAATGCTTTAGCCTTTTTCCACGTAGGGACATTCCAATGATAGTAGCAGCCAAATACTTATTTCGATATCTGTATATATAAAAATCAATTACTGTTCGTTAGTCTCGTTAAAAATCGAAAACGGCTGAATAGATTTGGCTAATTTTGGTTTTTAATTATTTATTCAAGTCCAGGGAAGGTTTAAAATAATATAATAAAAAGGTGCGATAAAACTAGGAAAAACAAAATTTTCATTTTTCTCATATAAACTGAACGGGTGGAACGAAGTTCGCCGGGACAGCTAGTATATAATATAATCGGTTCGGCAACGCACCATTACCACCTTTAGTGTCTCTAGGCGGCGTGAATTTCTTAGCATCAGGAAATCCGTCCGCTTGTTTGCCTTCCATTATCATAAAAAAAATAATATTATATACATCGTATACTAAATGTATGTGTTTTTATTTACGAGCCCAGGTACAATTTTTGTTTATAAGTAGCATCAGAGTTTATGCAAAATCTTCCGTGGTACATACTACCAGACAGGATAGGAGTATTACCTACGGGCAAACGGGCAACGGCACGACCAGTAAAACCTCCGGTAGTACCATGGTCAAGGAGTGGATTTTTTTAAGAGAAGATAAGTTTGGTTGGAAGCATTAAATGATTTCGATTTCTTTTGTGTTAACTTATTCTCTAAAAGGAAACCTTAATCATTCCTTAATCATAGCCGATTATAAATTCATCCAAATATGTGTAATCCTCCACAATTTATTGCTTTCCTTGAAATAGACAATCAGCTTAACCCTAAAACTGCTAACGAGGTCTATTTTAAGGGGGCTGTAATAAAAGCGACTTGTCGGGGTGTGAGTACAATGCTAGGCAAATTGAGTTAGGTAGGTACATTGTCGTCAACAAGCGGTGCAATTTGCGAGCATGTCAGGCTCTCGCCTCTAACGATTAGATTCGAACAAGTATACTGTCATACGCAGAAAGATTGAATAGAATGGTTCTATACGATGGGATACATGGGGATTGACAGATAGAGTATGAGTACCTAACTCTAGGTAAAATGTAAAATAAAGCCACAACCAGTGTTGCCAACCCCTGTGAATAGAAAAACAGCAGATCAATCTTAAAAAAGCAGTAGAAAACAGTAAAATTACATTTTCAAAACATTAAATCTACTATTTCCAAAACCTTGCAATTGGGACATAGAATTAGTTATATAGATGTATAGCTAATGCAATTACTGCAGTACTACCAGTAGTACTTCTTTAATTAACATATTTTTTATATGGTACATTATTGAAAAAAAATACAATTACATAATTTATTCATTCATTTCAATTCGTTAAAAATAGGCATTCAAAGTTACAAACATTATTTTTTAAAAATAGGTAATCAAAATACCAACATTATTCATTGTTGTGTATTACTCTATCCTCAACATGTTTATTGTTTTTGTTAAAATCGTAAATCCTTTGATTAATTTTTTTAATACGATTTTCAGTAGCATCAAATGCGTAACATTCTTTTATTTCAGATTTTGTATGTAAAATGCCTTTGATCAGCAATTTATATTACGGCTAATGCCGTATCAATAACAACACTGGCATAAAAAACAGTAGAAAATCGTACTAAAACAGAAAACGGTGCTGTCACGTTAAAAATAGTAAATCTACTGTTAAAATAGTAGAGTTGGTAACACTGCCCACAACAGCTAAACAAACGCTAGTTAAAGAATTTAAAACTAACCGTCTCATTCCAAAAAAAATACAATTGTTGAATAGATGTTTTACTAAACATGGTCTAAAATTGGATTTTCAAACAATGCCATACTGCCACGTAATCCACGTGTATCATGGTGGCCCGCATTTTGGCCTTTTTAACCGAATCAAAAAAAAGAGGAGGTTCTTAATTTATTATTAATAGATTATATGTTTAGATTTTTGCAATGATAATTAAAAAGTGTTTAAATATCATTGGTTTTTTGTATCGCCAATCGCCTCTGTGGTCTAGCGGTCCGGGTGTTGGACTTGACTGCATGAGGTCCCGGGTTCGAATCCCGGGTCGGCCAACAAAAAGAAAAATTGGATTTTTCCAATTTTCTAATAAAAAAAAAATGTTGGTCGGGATTGGAATTGTGCCCGGTTGGCGATAGGCTTGCCACCTATCACATTGTGGGACTTAGTATCTTCGGTTAGTCGTGGGTGCCTTGGTTGTACCTCTGCCTACCCCTTCGGGGATATGGGCGTGAAGATACTGGTTTTTTGTATGTTTGTTACACGATTAGGCGGCCAATAACTAACAGATATTGAGGGTTATTTTTTAAAAGATCGTTCATGATTCCAAGGTGGTCACATATTATTTGTATCAAGATCCGTCTAGCGATCTAATCTGTGAGTTATGCTTAATTAATAGTGCACATTTTTTCACTTATGACGAGGTCGTCAAAATAAGAAAAAAAATTATGCATTATTAGGTGTAACTCAATAACTACTGTTAGAATGTTGATAAAATTTATGTATTACCATTTCCAAATTATTTGCTATCCTTCGAAAAAAGAATCAAACCGCGACGTGGTACCTAATGAAATAGTTGGATTCGGATTTTGCAGTTTTACTGCTCTTGATATTGCATATTAGTCTCAAAATGTACGTCCATTCCAAGCTCATGAATGATTTAATTTGTTTATTTTTTTAAATTTAAAAACACATTTTTTTTCTTTTGTTGTCCTACCTGGGAATCGAATCAGGGACTTCATGAAGTCAAGCCTAACACCGGACCACAAATGCGATATAATAACAAAACTACATTTTCAACGGTTTAATATCACTGTCATGTTATTAACGCATTTACGTGAAGTCGGGACTTCCCTAATCGGTCAAATAGAAAAGAGAATATAATTATTTGTCAGTCAATACATGGTCAATACTCGTAAATATGACAATTACTATAAAACATGCTCGAAATCGGCAACCAATAGTAATAGATATTTCAATAACTGTCATATTGTGGTAAAGCCTTTTGTATGTTAAAATTTCATCAGTAACATTTTGCAGGCCAGCAAAAAGCTGCATCTTGTCTTATTGACATTAAATAGCCGATATAAATTCCGGTGCGGATTACAAAATTTATTGGTTTCAAAATTAAAGGAGACCGATTTCAATGGCTACTGCTGACAGGCTTCGTTTATGGGTGAGATGAGCAAAAAAGGCATTAATAAAACTCATTGAAAAAGTTCTCTATAACGAACCATTATATGGGACATTGAATAGACACGCAGATGAAAGGATGGTTTAATGGATGATATAGGTAATTGCAAGAGTTAGGCGCCATCTGTTTTTATTATTAGATATTTCAGACAGAATCGGAGAGATATAATTACGCTGTTTAATACTCGTTCCTACATTCAAGAAACTAGTAGTATTTGCTTACGAATGGTAGCTTTTCGTACGAATCGTTCGTTTGTTCGTTCGTTGTTATAGATAACTCAAAGCATTTTGTGTAACTATGAGCAACGTTTCTTTACTTTTAGATAAACAACTAATAGTTATACTAACAAATTACGGTTCGTTGATTATAGAAACCGGGTTTTAGAATATTCGCCGGCGATCTTCCCAAACTCTCTATGCGTTACGGGTAGCCATTTGGCAGTAACTAGTCGCTTGTGGCCAGGCATGTTAGCTCGTTGCGCGTATTTATCGTGCGTGTATGAGGACATTTGTCTTTTTTTTATGTGAGAGGTCAGCCAGCAAGTACACGGCTCTCCTGTTGGTAAGAGATAACTGTGGCTTATAGACGCCATAAATGTTATAAAACCAATATAAATAACCTATCTACAGATAGAGACAGACCTAGTAGAGTTTTGTTACTAAGATATTTTGTTAATCATTGAAAATCAACAGCCGTTACCTGACAACTGATCTAAAATAGCAATCACCTATCTTAAAAAGGTGTTTAACATTGGCCGATAGATGCGTCGCTGTCCTGTGGTCGGGTTGTTAGGCCTATTGTACATGTCTATCGGCTGCCCTAACCTCCGGGCTGGTAAATGGCAGTCTTTATGGAGGCGGGAATAAGTAAGGAGTAAGGATAATAAGTAAGTAAGGAGTTGGATCCCTACCCGAGTTAGTTGCTGCACAGTAAAAAAGTGAAAGTGTCTGCTTGATTGCCTTTTAATACTATTTATTAAATAAATGTTTATTGTTTAATAATATCATCCCGAGCTTCAATCCGAATTGATAACCATTTACATCTCCGTGTTTCTATTTTTATTCCCTTGACTTCTTAAGTTTCTTCTTCACAATTGCATATAACTACATGGAATATGTCTTCCGTACGTTAACAGGTGACCTTATTCAGCACCAGCGTGGTATGCGAATGACTGAATGAATGAATGAATTTTATCATGCACCAAAATTTACAAAATAATACACACTCATTCACTTATAATATTTAACTTAGGTGCACAAAGGTGGTCTCTTCGCTTCAGAGCGACCTAATATTACATTCGTTAAGTCCGAATAAAAAACTTAACAGTAGCGAAATGGTGGTTAACATAGGGATTTTAAAAGAAAGGTTTGCAATAATATGAAAGCACTTTTAAACTATTTTTAAGGACTTTTATTAATTTTTAATATGCAAGTGTGTTCGTTGCCTAAACTTATTTAACACACAAAGACTCAGAGATGAACATATTTTAATCTTTTTAAGTCACATTGTACGGAAAATGTGGCCATAATGAGTGACTAAAAATATTAACGCCTCTGAGTGCGGCCGATAAGGATTTATTAATGCAGGAATATACCTGAAAATATAACAGGGATTTTAAGACTCGAACGTAAATTTTTTTTGTACTTCGTCAATAAAAAAATTAGTAATAATGACTAATGGTATGGTTAATTGTCAACATGCATATTCTATTTGGTTATATGAAAAAATCACAGATTGAAAATTGGTGGAATAGAGAATTTCTGTGAAAAAAATAACGAAAATGCCAACAATTAACACATTTTACATTCTTTACCCCGTGTATTGTATAGGCTTACCGTCACTAACACCGTGACATCTGACTAGGTGGTAAAGTTTCGCAGCGACTCGCCCGGATTGGTACCACCGCCTTACCTATTCCTGTCGCCCTTCGGTTCGAGGCCTAACAGGCTGGTCTTAGGTTGGCAACACACCATTATCACCTTTGGTGTCTTTTTTTACCATCATAAAATTCGTCTGCTTGTTTGCCTTCCAATATCATAAAAATAAAATAAATTGTTGTGTAATTAATTGAGTACTTTCGCTCTTGTAAAAAACCTTGTAGGCTGTTCCTTGACTAATCAATTTTTTTAATTTAACTTTTATCCCTTTTTTTGATATTGTACTTGATAAGGTTGGTTTTACGCTGCGCTCCAGTTACGTTAGTCTGCGCACGGCGCGCGCGTGCGCGTGCGCGTGCGTGTGCGTGTGCGTGTGTGTGTATATTTGTGTGTGTGCGGTGTGTGTGCGTGTGCGTGTGTGTCTGTAATTTATATGTATATTTTAATTTGGGTTGCATTTTTGTAGCAGGTATAGAAAGTAATAAATACGCAAACGGCTTTTATATGTTATGACAGTAAACAAGTATACTGCTTTTCTGATGGTAACAATTGACCATGGCTTATAGAAACCATAGATGTTATAGGTGCATTACTGTCCCGTGGCCGGGGCATTGGGTAGATTGTGCAAGTCCACCGGTTACCCTAACTTTTGGACAGGAACATGGCAGTCATTATGGTGGCAGCAACAAGTAAAGCGGTGAGGTTTTAGGTAAATATTTATAAATTCGAATAGGTAAGGCTTTGTTTAAGCAAATTTCCTCTGTCCATTCTATGATGTGCACTGACGCCAGGCGCCATAAGCAGCAGAAAACCCTAACCCTTACTTGCAGCCTCTAAAAAGCCAAGAATTTGTATGCTAAGTTACCTACCTCAGGTTGCATCCTGAGGTAGGTAAATTGTAGATAACTAACTTGTATAAAATACCGTACGTACTCATACACTTCAGCCAAATTGTATTTTACCATACACAAGCCATTACATTTCAGATTTCAAAATCAGTATGGATAGACAAACAACTTCACGTGTTATATATTCGTAGACAATATACAATATGTAGTCAACATATCAGCTTAGCGAGCATTACGTACAATGTGTTCCCCATAGGTTGAATTTCAGCTTTATTTATGTGCCATTAGGATCATTTTCGAACAGCACAGTATGCTAGTATACATATTAATCTCGAAATTTCTAGGCGCATAGTGCAATAATGGGACAGGGTTGTTTGTAGGGTAACCACAAAGTACGAAGCATGTACGCAAACAGCGATATTGGTTTCAGAGAGAAATTAGTGTATCGTCAAATTGGGTGCACTAAATGCCGCTTATTAGAGGATTAATTATTATACCTTTAGTCCTTAAATAAAATAACATCAATTTGTTAATAAAATCCTTAAAAAGGGAATACTAAAGATAGACAAAAGTGAGCTTATATTATATCAAAGTGTAGAAATGTTCTTGGAAACCCAAAAATATTTCTTATTTTCCATTGTCGACGTTTGGTTTTCCCCGTGTTGTTCGGGCTCCTTTGCAGAATAGACCATCTGCCTTTCTTGTTAGGCAGCCCGTAAAAGACGAGCATAGGCTTATCATCACTAACACCGTGACATCTGACTAGGTGGTAGAGTTTCGCAGCGACTCACCCGGATTGGTACCACCGCCTACCTATTCCTGCCGCCATAACGTCATGACGTGTTCCGGTTCGGAGGGTAAGGTAGCCGGTAAACTTACTTTTGCTCGAGGTCTAACATCCAGACCTCAGATTGGCAACGCACCATTACCATCTTTGGTGTCTCAAGGCGGCGTGAATTTCTTACCATCAGGAAATCCGTCTGCTTGTTTGCCTTCCTATAACATAAAAAAAATCAAAAATACATGTTATTAAATGAAGAAACACGTGTACTGTTTTATGTGTCACAATAAATAGATGTGTGTCGGGATACGTCAAACAGTACAAGTGTTTCTTCATTTTAATATTATATAAAACAAAAATATGAAGCTATGATCGAATTATAGAAGGTATATACAATAATTATTAAAGGTAAATAAATAGTAAAATTAAAACACACATGTACAATATATATACCTTCACGCCAATTTCCTTTCGTGGTAGGCAGATAATATCAATCCAATAATATACGACAAAATATAAGATATCAAAACTTTATCGATTAATATAGTCTGAGTGGTAATAAATATACTTTCAAATAGTTGCCTCTGTGGTCTAGCGGTCTGGCGTCGCACTTGACTTCTTGAGGTCCCTGGTTCGATTCCCGGGTCAGGCAACAAAAAAAATAGAAAATTTGTATTTTCATTTTTCTAACACGAATATTGTTGACCGGGATTGGATATGTGCCTGGTTGGTGATAGGCTTGCCACCTATCACATTGTGGGACTTAGTGCCTTCGGCTAGTCGTTGGTGCCCTGGCTGTACCTACCTCTTCGGGGATATGGGCGTGAAGATACTTACTTCAAAAACTTTCTGGAGATCTTTAAACTACAGGTAATGTTTTAATAGAGATAACACAATTGTACTAATTGTAAGTTAGTAATAGTAACGCAAGGATACGGCTCTCCTGATGGTAAGAGGTAACTGTGTTCTTTATATACCATAGATGTTACAGGGGCGTCGCTATCCTGTGGCCGGGATGTTAGGCCTATGGTGCAAGTCTATCGGCCTACCTCAAGTTGCTGCACAGCATTCTACTACAAATGGTGTTGTTATTGATAATCTTTTTTAACCAGTGCTCGCCTATTACGAGCTGCCTGGCCAGAAAAGATGGTTAATTCTACTCAGAGGACCCGGAACAATACGAGGAAAATTCTCGGGCTGAGCACTCTGCTCGGCCCACAAAGTTCGGTGAAGTTGTAAAAAATCGTAAGATTAGCAACAAATTAGTCATTCAAAAAAACAAAAAAAAGAAAAAAAAAACGAGGAGAGTTACTATAAATACGAAAATATGTGTGTATTTAAATACATAATAGAGAAACCGGCTTTAATTTTCATATATATCTTCACGCCAAGTCCCTTACGAGGAAGGCAGAGAGTACCGAGTGCCAAACCTAACGATCCTGACAAAACCTATCTGGCTTGCTGCCCATTCATTATCCTTTTCGTACAAACACGCCGGTTTCGGAGACTCTTGACACCACCCTCGGATAATGTCTGAGCTTTAATATTAGCACATAAGAGCCGCTTGTACTTTCCTGGGTTAAAGTTAATATAAGTGAGTTAATAATAAAGTTAATAATATCAAAATATAAAGTCTATTTGTCCTAGTTAAAAGCTAACTCAGAGTCAGAGAGTTAACCCAAAAACATGTAAGTACCTCTAATTAGATTATACTATGGAGAAGGTTTAAGGCTACTTTTTATCCCGATATATACAGGGGTTTCCGTAAAAGAAACAAATAATTTTAATGCCGGATTCTCGGATAGCCGCGATAGTGATATGAAATTTATGACACGTTCTAGTCTAGAGATCTAAAAAATACACATAATTTCTAAAACAATTTTTTTTCATTCACTTCCGAATTTTTTTTGTGATGACGCACGCACGCACGCACGCACGCACACGAGCATAAGTACGGTTGCTACCACTTTACGTAAAACTTGATTATTGAAGAAATTACTTTCTATGCCAATTTATGACTATAATAATTTTAATAATTTAAGCCGGTTTTGTTAAATCTTAATACAATGTTAAACTTGAGTAACGGCAGACGCTAAATAAAGCTCATGCCAAAATAAAAAAAAATACATAATGCATTGTTATCAGGGAACTTGTCTGCTTGTTTGTCTTTCTGTAACATAAAAACCTTGGCTAATTGCTGATTTAACCTTATACGAAAACATTTGTTATCCTTTGTAACATTGAAAAACAAATGGGATCAGTCCGTTTGATTGCCCCAAAGAGATTTTAAATGGCATCGGCTGTCTCTATTGAAGAGAGTTACCATTTATCACTGTCTAATGGTCTGTTTTACCATTAACTTGTAAGACTGAATTAACTGCAATGTTTGAATATTAGAAACTGTGTAACTAAATACTCTCTATTTGGCAATTTAAAAAAGTAATTTAGAAAATAAATATTGCAGGATAGGTTTTTATAGTAACTCTAGACAAACACTAGTCTCTGGTATAGAAATGGCTTCGAAGAGCTTAATTTTCTGCTAGTAGCGAATACAATCTGAAGCTGCGGTTTTAATCTTCTTATGTGAGTGAATATTTGGTATGTTTACCCTCCTTTCCGGAACACGATATTGAAGAGCACTGACGTTGTGACAACAGAAAAACGGTTGCAGTACTAATAAGATTAATACATCATTCTAGCTTCGTCATACATATACTAGACCGTATAAAGTTTTCCAACAACAATCTATATGCCGTTTTTAGCAGAGGATATAAACCCGTAAAACCGGGGTCTGGGATCCCGGGATCCTAGTCCTTTTATAGTCCGCAATTCTTCGGGATTAAAAAATTTTTTAAAAAATTAGCACTCGTCACTATCAGCCTCCCACGTAAGGGACTTGGCGTATGTATGTATGTAAAAAAATATTGCATGACGTTTCATGCAATATTTTAAACTTATAATATACCTGCTAATTTATCGAGTTTTCAATGCCAATAAAAAAGTCTGAGTTTAGGCAAAGAATATGTAAATACTAAGTACGTAATAAGTTTAGGCACCAAAAGAAGACGTTTGTATTTTTTTAAATTATTGAACATATTATATTATGAGTAAAATAAGTTATTAATTTAAGTAGGTATTATTTAGTTCAATTTTGTTTAGGCAAAGAACAGAAGTGAATTATTTATGAAGAAATTAATGTATTGTGTATTTCCTCGTTGCCACCAAATCTCACTAAATGATCTTGTGTAACGAGGCATGACTTTGACATATGACTGTTAAATAGAATTTATATTTAATACAGAAGACGTGGCAGCATGGACTAAGGTCTTAGACGGCCCTAGAAAGGGCAAATTAACTTAAAAAAATAGGTATATTAGCTCGAATATAAAGGCCATTGCTTTACTCAAGACCCCACTTGACATTCTCGATTTATGAATATTCTATAACGACTTAAATTCGCAACGTCTTCTTTGGTGGCTATAGGCTAAATGGATAAGGGGGATGGGCTTTCGATCTTGGCCACCCGGTCGAAATAGGGTTGCAGCATGTACGGGGTGCCTTTCACCACTGAGACCCCTGTAGTGGTGCACGCTGTGTCTCCGTGTGCCACTTCTGACGATATGCGGCCCACTGCGAAAGGGGCTGCCAGAAGGGAATCAAGAAATCCAGCGCATACAATTAGAATAGCTTTAGTTGGTGCTCAGTAGAATTAAATAAAGCTTAAGTGCTAAAATTGGACTATTACCTCCCTCTATAGGTGATAAAACCTTAATGGGACTCAGATATAACTACGTAGAAAAATCTACTAGCAAACATTTATTTAGGTCATGTTTTTCACTCATCAACATATACGAAAAATGTAACCTTCGTTATTTTGCAGTCGCACGCCGAACTATTAGTATATTTATTTTTCAGTTGGATTTGGAGGGTAGACGAAAATAAAACACGTAACGGCGCCCGTGAAGTGTATGAATAGCAACGAGAAATGTTTTTAAAATGAAGAAAAAATCCCAACAGGCACCGACGTGTAATGCATTGAACGAGCATTAATTAAAGCGATTATTTGTTAATCTTTTTCACTCCTGCAAATTCGAGTACACCGCGAAATTCATCTAAAATTGTGAAGCTTAAAACTTTTCTGCTTTAGTAATTATACCTGTTTCTCCGCAACTGCCGCCATACTCATAGCGTAAATTTTTAATTGGGACTAGTTTTTATAAGATCAATTTCTGCGAATTTGCTTGTGCTGACCTATTTATTAAGATACGAAAAGTATTCATCAATAGAGCCTCGTTAATTTGAATCGTCAATTTATAAAAGTTTTGTTAGAAATAGACCAGGTTCTTGCATATTAGATTTTTATTACTTTCTGTTTTCATTGGAGTCTTCAGCCGTAGCTGAGTTTGTAACATAATAATTAAGCACTTAGGTGAAGTAGAAATTACAAATAATTTAATCAATTTAAAGTTCCACCTAAGATATTACTCCTAAGATGTGTCGAACTTTTGAGTAGGAAAGCAGGTAATTATTTTTCGCATTCATCAAAAAATTGTGTAACTTTATAAATTTTCCAAACGTGACCGGTATTTCAGGATCCTTGCACTCTTAAGATAGATTCAGAACCGCCTCTGTGGTCTAGCGGTCCAGGTGTTGGACTTGACTGCATGAGGCCCGGATTCGATTCCCGGGTCGGGCAACAAAAAGAAAATTCGGTTTTACCAATTTTCTAATAAAAAACGTTGCTCGGGATTGGATATGTACCCGGTTGGCGATAGGCACTTTGTGGAACTTAGTGTCTTCGATTAGTTAGTTGCCTTCGCCTACCTCTTCGGGGAGATGGGCATGAAGATAAAAAATAATGAGTTTAGTCGTATAAAAGTGGAAAAACATACCGACTCACTAGAAAAAAAACATTTAGATGCCTGTCTAACGTAACACTGTCTAAAATTGACATCCAACTAATAACATGTTACATGTGGGTGACTTGGAAGCATGTGATTGGTTGAGATTTCACTTTTATACAGTGTTTAGTAAAACACGTGTTCAATGAGGGTTTAATGTTTTTTCGGTAGTAAGACGGTTACATTTTAATTTAAAAAGGAAAATGTTACCGTCCAAGGAGCTAAGCATATTTGTTACCTAACTTAGACAGAGGTTTCTATGAAGTTTGGCAGCTTACCCAACATGCGTATGAATATGGAGAGTCGCGTTTGCCGGTCTATCTTAATATGCATGAACTGTTAACTTATTAATTCACTACACAACTATGTAACAGCGTTCTGGGAATATCCTCGCCAACGCCATTTGTGTTCAGTTTATTTAACCATTGCTGTGTTGACACAGTATTAGTTATTCCTCACTTGTTATTGAACTTTGGTATCTTAGAAATTAAAATTCCTAAACTTATATTAAATTATTTAGATACTACTTTATTGTGCCAATCTTTAAATAGAAAATTTGTTTGATAAGTTTCTTCATTACTTTGTGTTCCTATGAGGAATTTAGTTCTCTTTAGATTATAATGTCTTTTTTGTGTGATTTATTTAGATTAAAGCAATAGCTTCATTTTATTTCTATACCTATTATTTTTGTTTCTTAAACATTTTGATAAAAAATGAAACATTTTAGCTTTTTATGTTTTATTTGGTTCTATTATCGTTTTAAATTGGTCTATTTTGCCAGCATAATGTTGTATTTCGTCTGTTGTTTCGCCCGTGAAATAATCGTACTGTCGCGGTCGGTGAAACATTCGTAGTGGTAAAGTCCTGTTGTCAAATGGCTCATGAGAGAATCGTTCCTTTGGCAAAACGCGTTTGTAAATGAAAAAATGAGCTGCCGAAGATTCATTTTATTCAGCCTAATTTTGAATTTTTATTTTCTTTCTCACCAAGTTTCAAATAAGCCAATAAAAAATAAATGGCTATCTAAAGGTATTTTAAAATGTTGCAAAGTAAAACGTCAGTTATATTTAAATTCTCGATTTTCTCATACTAAAAAAAGAGTAATAAAATTAATTACATGCGTTATAAGAAAGTACTATCCAAATGTATAATAGAGTCTCAAAAACAGGCATCATTAAAATATATTAAACAGTCTTCTAATAAATGCAAAGCATCATGGGATTTAATTAGGAGTTCTTTTCAAAATAAAATGCTCAAAGAAGAAATTGAAAAAATTAAAATAAATAACTTAGTCTGTACTGATGCTCAAGCAATTTGTAACTATTTTAATGAGTTCTTTATAAACCAGACCAAATCTTGTAATAAAAACCAGACCAACTCTACTGGTAACATAAAATTTAATACTTTGTTCAATCATAATAAAACTATGTTTTTGACACCAGTAGATGAACATGATATTATTAAGGTAACTCATAGTTTGAAAAACACTAGAGCAACTGGTTTTGACAATTTAAGCACAACAATATTAAAATGTGTTGCTAGTGTAATATCAAAACCTCTATGTCATATTATTAATTTATCATTTTTGGAAGGGAAATACCCCGAGCGTTTAAAGCAGTCAATTATCAAGCCATTATTTAAAAAAGGTGATACATGTGATATGAACAATTATCGACCTATAACGTTACTTCCAGTCATTTCTAAGATTTTGGAAAAAATAATGTATGAAAAACTTTCCAACTAT
>NJDC01001105.1:0-10710 GCA_002245475.1 Calephelis virginiensis
ATTCAATTTATCGCCGTCTTAGTACTGTCAAATTAGAAAGAAATTTTAGAACTAGGATGACAACAGAATACCATTTCTCTAAATTTAAGCTAATATTAGAAAATTTTTAAGTTAGTTTAGCTTTAGCGGTGACACAACAAAATCGGCACCAGTATCTCGCTAAATCTTGTTCCATACTTTAGGGTTGCCTGGAAGAGATCGCTAACTTGGCGATAAGGCCGCCTTTGTGTATATTGCAGTTTAAGTTTTTTTGATGTAAGGTCACCCGGCGTGAAAGCAACTATGAGGCTAAAGCGACTTATTTTGTTTTTTCCTAATATGTTTTTTGTAAAACGTGCCATCTGTTAAAGCGTAGAGCAATTACAATTTTATCGAATAAAATGCGGATAGCGCTTCTAGAAAGCTGACAGCTATAAGAACAGAGCATTTTTTGAAAACAGACATTTTGGAGTCACTTTTGCCGTAGCATCATACCTATTTGGTTTTGTCGTATAAAATTATTTGACGTTGTTTCCAGTAAAAATGCAAGTCCATTCGGATAAAAAGAGAAAACGTAAGCGCTTTAGGTATATTTGGTTATACGCTATATATTTATTATATTAGACATTTCATTGACACAGTTACATTAACCTCAAATTTTTGTGCAGATGGGTAATTGCAACTATTTTTGTAGTTGCAATTGCCCCATAGTATTTGTATGAAAAATGAAAATCGCTAGTGATGTGCCGTGTCGATATTTTAATAAGTGAATATCTCTTACTTATTTTTTAGGTATGAATGTCTGTCCATTTAATTTGCATTTCTTTAAGTTTCTTTTTTTTAAGTTTCTAGTACTCTTAGTTCGCCGCGAACTTGGACCTCGCCACTATGTATACATTTTAATCAATACCTTAAAAAATACTTATTTGGTTTTGATGCTTAAATTGTGTTAATATTTCCTACATCGCTTTCAAATTTGGTCGAAACCAGACTAACGGTTCAAGAGTTATCACGAAACTAACATTCATAATATGGTAACAAAAAATTTATTATTGCCTCAGCTAGATTTAGATTTGCAACATTATCATTAAGTTGTTACTTATTACACACATGTTTCGGAATTATAAAATAAAAAAGAAAACACTTGTATCCGAAAAACGCTTCTTGAAGCTATACAATTAATAAAACAAAAAAATACAAGTATTAATATTGAATAGAATGAGAATTTCATAAATTTTCTGAGAACGTACGTAATTGAAAAATAATTTGCAGCTCATCTCAACATCAACATTAGGCCGAAATGAAGAATTTATTTAATATTTTAACCTCGTAAGGCCTAGCATACTAAAAATAGTACAAAAAAGTGTATAGCTTTAAAACCTAAGTATTCGTAACCAGTACTTAGACTATCGGCCTAACATACTAAATTTAGTACAAAACAATTAAATCAAGATTCTGATCAACATTTTTAATATTGACAACTCTCAAGCAGTCAATGTCCTCGTTTAACTCTTTAATTTGTGGTTTAAGGCGCCATGGTGAGAAAAATATTTGACATTAGCGATCTTTTACTCAAGATGGCGGAACAGAGACGACGTAGTGTAAATCAAGGCAAGTTAATCTAAGTGTATTTTGTAAATCTTATTAAATGGTTAATTTAATGAAATTGAATATGATTAATTATGAATTGGTTTATATGGCAACGTAAACATTTTGAATTTATCTTGGTGTGTTTGTGTTTTATGGCTGCCGAAAAAAAATTATGCTTTTTTTAGTACATTCGGTGTAAGTACTGTAAATTAACTTCAAAAATATGTTCTATATTTAGTAGGTTAGGTCTTTAGTAAATATGATTTGAATTTTATTCAATTAATTTGTTATTTTCTACAGGGTTAAAAGAAGACGATATTATCCAAAGTCTGAACGAGTCTGATAACGAATTTAGTGACGATGATTACAGACGGAGAACTAAAAAGAAACCGAGGAAGTTATGGTATGAGGTTTGACAACAAACCAGTTATTATGTTGTCTAGTATCTATGCTGACAATAATACAGACGAATGCAGACGGTGGTCTAAAAAGGACAAGGAATATGTGATGGTGAAACGACCAGAAGTAATAAAAGAATACAATTCTAAAATGGGAGGAGTGGATATGGCGGATAGACTCTTAGCGGTTTGCCCTGCAAGAACTCGTACCAGGAAATGGACCGTGCGCTTTGTATCACATATGATCGATCTAAGCATAACAAATTCATGGATACAATTTCGAAATAATGAGCTCAAAAATAATGTCCCCCGTAAAAGGGTACAACAACTTCGCTTTTATAAAATGGAGTCTGGAGAAATGCTAATAGAATGCAATTCCATGCCTGCCATTACTGAATTGCAGGAAGAAAATATTGCTTCCATAAAGCGACCAGGGCGTCCTGGAGCTATTGCGATACCGTCTAATATGAAGAGAAGACATGGAGCACTGCATTTGCCGTCAGTTTTACCAGAGCAACAAAGGTGCCGAAATGAAGGATGTAATAGTAGAAGCACAATTTTTTGTACTTTTTGCCAAGTTGCTTTATGTTTAACCAATGATAGAAAATGTTTTGTTTCATTTCATTCAGATTGAAATGAAACAAAACATTTTTTAATGTATATTATTTAAATAAGATTTGTTGATTGATCTTCATGTTAGTTAATACGAGAAAATTAATGCTCAAGAAAAAAGATATATCTAATATTTTTTGTCTTAGAAGTTTTATTGTTTTAATTTTATTAAATTTCATTTAAACAAAACATTTTTCAATATATTTAATTATAAATGAGGCTTGTTAATTGATCTCAATGTTAGTTAATAAGAAAAAGTTAATGCTCATGAAAAAAGACATTGTATATTTGTTTTAGAAGTATTATTGTTATCCTTTTTCAATATATGTGATTTAATTGAGACTCTTTGATTGATCTCACTGTTAGTTAATAAGATACAAATAAGAAGAAATAAGAGACAAATTATGTACAAGAAAAAAAACATATATTATATTTTTGATTTAGAAGTTTTTTGTTTTGATTATATTATTTTGAAGCTGAAATAAATAATAATTGCTATTTATTGAGTTTACTCTACTAAAACCTAAATGCTTAAAAAAAGTACATACTATACGACGCTAGTTATGTACTAAATACCTAATGTACTAAAAATAACCCAAATTATTTCCAAATTTCTTCTTACAAAATTACTTTCCTAGACCATAACATAGCCATAAAAAATTACGAAAATAGCTCAGATATCTGAAAAAGAAAGTTAAAGCCATAATTATCCATCGGTCTGAACATACTAGAAACTATTTGTGCTGTTTTTAGTACTTTAGGTCATAATTTCTTCTCGTTTATTTTTAATCAGGCCTTACGAGGTTAAGTACCTATTTGACTGAAATTATATGACTTTAATGATAACGTACATAGATGCCAATTTTAATTGCCAAATAAAAAGCTAAGTATTAATTAAAATGTTAATATGTTATTTTTCAAAAAACACTAAGCTTATTTGGTTAAACTGCTTTTTAACTTACCTATTGCACCGTCCTTACAGATTTGTTTTATTAGTTTAGATATTATGAAGGTTAAAACCCTTTTTGTATAAGTTATTTTTTTTAATCACCTCTGTGGTCTAGCGGTTGTTGGACTTGACTGTATGAGGTCCCGGGTTCGAATCCCGGGTCGGGCAACAAAAAGAAAATTGAGTTTTTCCAATTTTTTAATAAAAAAAATGTTGCTCGGGATTGGATATGTGCCCGGTTGGCGATAGGCTTGCCACCTATCACATTGTGGGACTTAGTGTCTTCGGCTAGTCGTGGGTGCCCTGGTTATGCCTCTGCCTACACCTTCGGGGATATGGGCGTGAAGATGCTTTTGCTTTATATATTTTTTAATTAAACGTGATAAAGACATAAATATATTTTTCTTCTTTAAGTACTTATCAAATTAGTTGTTAAGGCTCCCCCTGCTAAACTAACGCTGCTGTTATAAAAAAAAATATTATTTCACTAAAAAAAGACTCGAAAATTCGTCCAGAACGATTTAGCTAGGATTATAAAGTTTTATTAAAACATTTAGAACCGATATGAAAGGTTGCTCACAGTAGTTACTAGCTGTTAAAAGTCGCCATTCTGAACAAGTATTTTTTTATTAATATTTTTTTGCCTGTTTCCCTATGAATTTAACCCAATAATTCGTAAATTTGTTAAAGACTGTAACCATATCTCATCAAAATTTTGAAACTTTTATATATTTTATTTGAATAACTAATCAAAACTAGGCATCTAGCTCGTTCCAAATGCATTGTACGTAAGTGGTACCCTCGTCACTTTTAAAAGTAAAAAAAACTGTGGCCACAATCTGCTATTCGGGCGACGTAGCCTTTAGCGGCATTATCGATAGGTATTAGATAGATAAAACACAGCACTAACCAGTATAAGAGACACTTGCATTTGCCCCACAAAAAATAAAAATTGAATTTTCTGGAAAATGAGCCGTATTTCCAACTGCTAGATATAATTTTCAGATGGTTGTTGTGTGAAACTACAATACTCTTATCCCTAGTGTCTAGCTATATATTACAAAAGAGTTATATAACTGATAGTTGCATTAACCCCAGGGTGAGACGAATGTAACTTTTACTGCTCTTATTCAAAAAAATGTAAACTTATTGAAAAACCTAAGCTTATTTGTAACATACTTTAAGTCAAAACTGTTTATTGAAAGGTGTGGAATAAAGCAAGTTGACTTAAAACAACCTTCTCATTGAATAGCTCGTGGTGGAGGGAAGCAAAGTTGTATTATATTTTTTCTTAGTTGCTTTCGCCCCGGATGACCTTATTTGAAATTTCTCTGTATTTGGTGCACAATAGAGTTGCTGTATTTTAATTATGATGTCATATGATTAAGAAATACATTCCTATTATCAAAATACAATAGTAATTAACTTACTACAAACAAATGAATTGCAACATTAGTAAATATTTACTACGTTAGGTTTTTAGTCAGGTAGGCCCTGGGACAGGAGACCACAACATTTTGTTAGGAACGAGCACAATGTGCCAATATAAAGATACGGCTTTATTACATATTACCTTATCATTACCATCACCTTAAAATTATTGGTCTCCTGTGTAAAACAGACTTTCTACCTCTTTGCCGTTGGTAGCTCGTGAGAAGCAAGTATATGTTGAAAGGAACATTGCCAACAAGACAAGTGGTAGCAACTTGCCTATGTAGGGATCCACCGCCTTAACTATTCTTGCCGCCATTGCCAACGACAATGCCGGTAGACTTGTACAATTAGCTTAACATCTGCGGTTTCCAGGTCCTTTGTGTAGAATAGACCATCTGCCTTCTTGCCAGGCAACTCGTAAGAGGCTATCAAAGGCAAAACAAGACGACTGATAATAGAGTGCTGTACAGTAACTTGCCCGCGATCCACCGCCTTACCTAATCCTGTCGCCATAATGACAATGTCATGTGCTGGTCCAGAGAGTAGGGTAGCCAGTAGATCTGCACAATTGGCGGTCAATTATTGGCCTAACACTCCGGAAAGGGAGAGCGACGCATCTACAACCTCTGTGGCTATAGTCCAAAATTGTCTCTCACCAAACCTCTACAAAAACGTATTTGTTTCGTCTATATCTATACTAATATTATAAAGAGGAAAGATTTGATTTTTTGTTTGTTTGAAATGAATAGGCTCCATAACTACTGGACCGATTTCAAAAATTCTTTCGAATGCTACATTATCCCTGATTGACATAGTCTTTTTTTTTCATCAAAATCGGTGCAGTAGAAGCCAAGTTACTCAGGCGAATCAACGTGAAACTGCTAGTGCTTGATAAAAACAAATCTATACCAAGGGGAAGATGACGGTGTCAAAACTCTCAAGTTATGTAAAAAGGTTATGTTTATTTAACCTTCGGACTGTTAGCTAATTAAATATTAACAAGTTAAATAAAACCTACGGTACTGGTTACCTACCCAAAATAAAACTATCAATGAAGAATCGCAATCACAGTGCAAATATGCAACAGTATGGAAATTAAGCCTAGTTGTCTAAATACTATTTATGGTAAAAGACAGCGAATAAGCACTCGGCTCCTCTGATGGGAAGAGACAGCCGCAGCCTATAGACATCATAGATGTTGTAGGTTCTTCGCGGTTCTACCGGCTACCGTACCATCGGGATATCCGGTCATTATGGCGGCGGATCCCTACCCGGGCAAGTTACTGCAGAGCTCTGTACCACAAGTAAACTTGTTGGTAATTATGCGTGTCGCTATTGCATTGCGAAAACTGTTTATGGGCCTCTTCGCATTTTGATTCGCATTTTTGTGTGATTGCGCCTTTTTCGAAGCGTTTATAGGTAGTTTCCATACTGTTTCGCATTTGTACTGTGCCGCGACTCTTTCTCTTTCGAGAGATATTAGCAAAAAATGTGTATTATGGTACATATTGTTGTAAATAATAGGTATATATGTACGTAATAGGTATGTTGACATTTATTTAAGTCAAGTCAAGGCAGAATAGCCGATTTATAAGGCAGGGTAGACGGTTTGTAGGGCAATGTAGCCGATTTGTTGGACAGAATAGCCGGTTTGCAAGGCAAGGTGGACGGTTTATAGGATAGGCTAGCCATAAAACTAAGTCATGCAGGAAGCTATACACCCTAGCCCCAGCTTAGCAGCACACCGTCGCCACATTTCAGTATCGGTAATCTATTAACAAACAATTAGGAAACGAAGCGACTAAACATAGTTTATGAGTCTTTTGAACTAGTATGAACCGATGATAACGTCAAATTTCGCATGTTAAGACTTATAATTAATAAATAATGCAGGTTAAAGTTCAATTAATAATCGCCTCTGGCTACTATAAACGTAGACGTACATATAGTGTTTTTGTCTTTCAATTGATATTCCACGAACAAATCGCTCGGGTTTTATTCTAGTGCGGTGTTAAGATTCTTTAAAAAAAAGGCGTGTTTGAGGTGTTATGAATGAGTAAGAAGCTAGACAGGACTACAATAATCATTACACTTGGCGCTTACTTTCTGTCTATCACGCAAGGTACATGGCACATACATATATGTATGTATGTATGTGTTTGTGTGGGTATGTATCCAGTCAACGGTCCGCAGCCCATATCGGGTGTCTAAAAAAAGTCCGCTCAACGGGCCTGAACCGATTTGGGCCTCGACTGCCGCGCTCCATTCTTAATTCCAGTTTGTTCAAGTAAACTTCGTGTATCCAACTTTTTTTTTTGGTCTGTAGCAGAATAACAAACCCGTCGTATTAAAAAGTTTGAAGTATGTCAACATTGTAAAAAAAAATTCGGAACGAGTTGAGTTGGCATGATTTATTCATCCGTTGCGCTTTTTTCGAGTATGTGCTCGGTTAGTGACTTGAAAACAAAAAGTGATTTGAAAATGTGTTAGTTAGTGTTAAAATTATATTTTGGTAAGTGATAAACAATTTTATAAAACACTACACATCATTTAACTAGTTTTACATAAAATTTAGCGATATTTAAGTCGGTCATGTATGTATGTATGTATGTACTTGTGACGTAACGGCCCGCTGGATTTTAACCGTTTCTAATTATATAATAAATTATTCTTGTAAATAATATTTGTAATATGTTTATATGACATATCTACAGATAAAACATATAAGTTTTATGAGTGTCTTCCACTAAATACTCCATAATAAAAGTTAATAAGAGATTAAATAGCACGTGACACTTTTTCGAATTTAATTCTATAGAGCTTGTGTTGTAAAATATTTGCATGGACATTGTTGTTTTTGTAATTGCATTCTGTCAAACGTTTCATGTTCTTTCGAATAAAGTATACAGAAGGTAAATAAAACACGTTTGTTTTTAATAAGAAATGTTTTTCTTGGGAAAATTGGGAAAAAAACACGGAAAGTTTTTTCAAATTTTGTTTGTTGCAAAAGGTTTTGACGTAAAACATACACATTTTTACGTTATTACGTAGCTTAATTCTCAAGGATTCTAAAAATATGTACATTTATCATAGACATATATATTACTTCGTAAGTACCCGGCTAAAGAACGCTTCAAGTGTCCGCAGTGCGTTGGCCCTAAAATATCGTTTTAGGGCCAACGCTTACTCAGTCGTCCAATGGAAGGATAGTGAGTGCATGTGTTAATTGTAATATACAAAAATGCCTAGTTGTGTCGTAAAAGGATGCAAAAATTATGACACAAAAGTTTTAAAAGTACATGGGATATCGTACCATCGGTAAGTAAGCTTACATTGTTATTATTTTAAGTATCACTAAACGAAACCATTTTAAAGCAAATTTGTATCTCTGCCGCAGCCCACGGTTGCGTTGTCATGTAACACAGTACAGCGGAACGCGATGTAACCTTGTCAAGACGTTCCTATTTTTTAAATTTTTGTTACTCTGGGTATTGTCCAAGTAGGTACTGTACTAATTTTTAAAAACTGTATTCTTTGTTTTTATAAGTAATGAAAAACATAGTTTGATCATAATAATTCGATTATTCGTTATATCGTTGATAATAATTCGTCGGTATTGTACAAATATCACAATTTTAAACAGAGTGATTATTCAATAAATTTTTCTTTTAGGGTTTTCAATTTCATTTTTGTAACCATTTTTACTTTACTGTTAATAATAATATAATTTATTACCAAAATTGTTTTTTTATTTAAGTTTACCTTTAATGAATGTGAAAAAATGAATATGAAAAAATATTATTACTTTACAGATTACCTAGTGATCCTGTTCGTAAAGAACATTGGAGTCGTCTTATATGGGCACAACGAAAAGAACCTTATTTTAAGCCTCATAAAAATACTAGAATATGCTCTATTCATTTTTCTGACTGGGATATTGATATATCTAAAACAGGACTGAGGAGGCTTAAAGTGTCAGCTATACCGCAACTTGAGGTTGAGGTACTTTTTCTAACTTATGTATGAGCTATACACGATGAAAGAAATAATTTTGCTTTTCTTCATATTTAGTGATGTGATTATTTAAGCTTAATTACTTTTGCAGGTTTGTGAGAACAGAGAACTCCAAACATCAACACCGCAACACAGCTCACAAGTAGAGGAAATTGACGTTGACATTAGTGACCTCAATTCAATATTTGACACACCAAGAAAAGTAAAATTAAAACAAAAAATTTTCAAATTAACAAAATGTCAATGCGTTATTACAAGAAAAATGAAGTCATTGCAAAAGCAGAACGCTACACTTAAAAAGAAAAATAAATCAATGCAATATATTATTAAAGACTTAAAAAATAGAAACTACATAACAGAAAAAATTTAATCTATACTTAATTAAAACTCTCAAATAGCAGAACTTTATCGACTGCAAGTAATAAAAATAAATAAAATAAAAACTAATAATATTGTAAACGCGTTAAAAGTGCTATTTTTAAATCCTCTTGATTAAATGATATTTGACTTTTGACATATTATGTATTTCGATTATAATTGAAGTTTTACTTCTTTTGGCGCGTTACGAAAAAAATTATGAGGGTCAATTTTTACGATGCGCGCGCACACCGTCACGAAAAACCGACATGACGAAGTTAGCTATAGATAACATTTTAGTTTTAAAAAAGATTTTTATCTTTTTACGCCGAAGAAGTATAACTTATAACGCGTGTACATAAGTACACACACACTATTTTTTTTAATGTGCTTATTAATATAACGGTTTTTTGTGTTTTATAAATGCCATATTTTTCGACACATGAAAAAAATAAAAATTTTGGTTTAAATCGAAATTCTGTATTTTATTATTTGCTTCCTTGTTTGAATAATTTATATTTCGACAACAGTGGTCGCCAATTGATCGAAACTCAGCCATAATCAATTTTTATATATTTTTGATAAAAACTTTTTTTTTAAGTAGTATCTTCACGTCCATATCCCCGCAGAGATAGGCTAAGGCACAACCTGGGTACCCACAACTAGCCGAAGACACAATGCGATAGGTGACAAGCCTATAGCCAACCGGGTACAAATCTAATCTCGACAACGTTATTTTTATGAATGAAAAAATTGAAAATACAAAATTTCAAAATTTTTTTTGGCCCGGCCCGGGGATCGAACCCGGAAACCCAAAATCGAACTACAAATGTGGCAAATTTCATACTTTACTACATTTCATAAAGATTCTAAGCGATGTAATCCGAGACATAGACTGAATGTTTATGCAAATTTTGAAGAATACTAATTTGAGAGCATTTTATTCGTCTCGTCTGTTTCTTATTCCGTGTGTGTATAACTTGATACTAATAATAGTTTAATCTGTGTACAATAGACTTAAAGCTATTGCTTAATTTAGTTGCACAAAAGTAGGAAATCAATGATAAGATATTTTTTAAATTTGCAATAACTTATAAAAAAAAATTCGCTCGACTACGTTAGTACAAGGTCACATAATACACTGTACGCCGCGCGTAATCGCGTTGCGTATATTGGCTACTAGATGACGTTGTTTTGGCTTGTATGAAAAATGTTATGTCATTTGTTCGGACGGGCGTATCCTTCCCTTTGAAATCATTGACATTTATATGTTTTTAATACATAAATCGAAAGCTGTCATCGTTATTCGCCAATTTCATTTTGACGCCATTTTTCGCCAATCGTGGTGGCTATCGGGCGGGAAATCGCTTTTGCTTT